>JAODPA010037266.1:0-12166 GCA_025585075.1 Nepenthes mirabilis | reverse complement strand
TGTTAGATTTATATTTAATAATCTCGAAATTGAGACCTCAGCGGGGCCCCATCATCTGCGGGGCCCACCTTTCCCCGCCCAACAGAACGGAGAGAGAGAAAAAATCCGCCAAAACGAGATTCACGCCGGGACTCTTCTTCCTCTCTTCCCCTCAACTTTCGCCTACCTTCGAGTGCTCTCAACGCCTGCAAATTGAAGAAGAAATCCTGAAATTCTCGTTTCTTACCTCCGATTTCTGATCTTTCCGTCAAATTGGAAGGTAAAGAAGTACTAATTGAATAAATTGTTTCAGATTGTTTCTCGTTTCGTCGGCATTTGATTGACATCCTCGAAGGTGATGGATTCTCTGTCATTGGTCTCCCCCGCCGTCGTGCTTCCTCCGAGGAATCCCCTCCACCGCTATTGTCGCCGGTGGATCTCTGTGTATTCATGGTCTAGCAGCTACCGTCTCCCGTGTCTGTCCACTTTCTTCTCTGTTCCGAGTTCTATGGAACCTTCTAGAAGGAGATGTTTTAGGGAATTGTATAGTAAATCGGCTGGCGCTGGCGATGTGGAAGAGGAAGATGACGATGTGGATTTGGAGAGAGCGCTCCAGTTGGATGGGAGGATTCCGGGGACTTCGGATGAATTCGTGAAGCAGGTCTCGTCTCGTGCCTATGGCATGCGTCGGCACCTTCAACAATCTTTTGATTCCAGTAGCTACGATGGTATGACACCCTTTGTAGTCTCTACTTTGTTTCTTTTTTTCTAGTTCTTTATTTGTATAATCTGATTGATGAAATAGTACACGAGAAAATATCATTTTATTCGAACTTGCGTGGGAATGATCAATTTTTTGTTGGGGATCACTCCCGTGTGAAACTCCTTGTGATCAAAAGACTTAGATGGAGCACGTGTGTGCTAAAAGGAGGGAATTCCGGTCAACACTGAACGGTCAACTCTGTCGGTCAATATGTTGACCGGAAAAAGTCGTGAGACGACTGACTTTGCTGAAAAAGCAAGATGGACTATTTCGATCGATCAACGGTTTGATTGACCGGCTAATATGAGAGGACGGTCAACAAAGTTGACCAGTTGAATATGGAAGGTTTGAATGATTGTCATATTCCAAAAGGTGTACAGTTGACCTACCTGATTGGATAATTGGTAGACATCATTTTTGGATCTCCAAAGGCTAATCGGCTTGTAGCAGCAAGTATGCGCAGCCTGTTGCAGGACAGGGCGTGCACATACACACATACAGATCTTGGAAGATGAGCACCAACCACCAAGTTGGGCTATGGTGAGGATATATGTATATATGTGTGTATATACACACTCAACAAAGTGAGAGCAGACTCAGGATAAGTAGAGAAAAACTGTGTGTGAAAAACAGAGGAGAGAAAGTAAAAAGAAAGAGAGCTGTGAGTGAAAATAAAGTGGGAGGGCTTTGTTTACTTTTGCTCTATTCTTATTTTCGCCTCCTGTAATTTGTTCTCATACTTAGTGATTTTGTGGATTTAGTGTCTCGTGGTTTTTCCCTATTTCAAAAGGGTTTTTCACGTAAAACGTTTAGTGTTTATTTCTCTTCTCTTGTCTCTACTTTACAATACTTGTGTGCTTTTATCAGTTAGCCGCCCATTCCTGCCAACAAAAGAATTGTTCTTGTATCCTTGTCAGTAGACCGCCCATTGTCCTCCAACAATTTTCTATACTCTATTATTCAATTTCGGATCAATTCTATGATGAACTAGTTTTTTTCAATTTTCGCCTCTCATGGTATGCATTGACAACGATTAAATTAGTTTGGCATAAAAGCGATTTGTAATTCAAGTTTTAGAATGGGTTTTGAACAATTGACCAAGCCTAATTCGTCATGGTATGAAATTCTCTGTATTGTTAACTTCAAATTGCATAATAACTTCAATATTTGGTATCGAAGTTGTGCTGTTAGATTTTCTGTAAAAATTTGGGTTTTCATAAATAATTGTTATTTTCTTTATTCTTTAACAAAACTCATGTCTTTTTTCACTTCTATCTTTCGGATTTTGAGAAAACTTCTGATGTGCTAGGACGTCACCGCATAAGTGTACAGGATTGAGTTTCGGCTATCAGATAACAACCACAGCTTGTGTAAACAGACATGGTCCCGAATTTGCATGTTGCAACCATATCAGTAATCGAGATTTTAGAGCTTTTGTTTTTAGTTTTTGAACACTTGTATGCATGGTTTTTCTGTAATCTTCTAAGGAGTAAGGCTGCTCCACTGGGATACTACATAAACATTTTTGCCATGCAGGGATGAGGCCTTCCTTGTACACTCTCCCCAGACCCATTATGTGATAGTTTCATACGCCATAAACAAGTAGTTTAATCATGCAATTGTAACAGCTATTTTGGGTAAGAGAATTTTTTGTTGGGTTTTGGCCACCCAAACTTTATTAAACAAAGTTGAGAACAAAACTCTATTAGAATCAACTAGTCTCCCTTTGTTCGAATCTATGAGAAGACAATATGATAACACATATTTACAAGTAATAAATCATGTGACAAAATAAACTCAAATTTTACATAGTAACCTTTCTCAATTAAGGGAAAAACCATGGGAGAGAATTCTATATTACAACACAAGTTAGGTTATAATAAACTCTTTAAAATTACCTTCAGATTATCACCACAAATTTAGACAAATCAAACAATGAATAATAAGAGAACAAATGAAGAAAACCACCTGTAAAAATGTTTTATACAACATCAAGACTACATACACAAGATGATGAAGATGGAACGTGATTTGAAGCCCAACAATCGGCAAAATCTCCTCCTCTTCTGCATTTCTTTCTCATTTCATTGTTCAAAGTGCTTTGAATAATTAATTCACATATATTGCCCAAAATGTGTTTGGGCTCAACCCGGATTCACACCACCCAGTACAGCGGAATAAAACTGAACCCCCCATCAGCTGTCAGCCTCCAAACTTGTGAGTACAAGAAATTTAATAATGCATAACGTTTTTAATATAGAAAATTCTTTTCAACTAAGAAAAAATTCACGGGACAAATTCCGAAGAAATCCATTATAAAAAGTGTCGGTTACAAAAAACCCCTTCCGAAATCCCTTCACTATAATATCGAGTGAAGAGTGATTAGTTACAATCTCCTCAACACATCTAGTAATCTACAAGAGAAATATAACGAGAAATAAAAGTAATCAAACGATAATACGCTCTAAAAATCAACTCTAGAATTACGTACCCGAACTTGTTGAAGAACGAAACTCAAATCGGATTTCAATCGAATGTCGAACTTCTTTTTTCTTCTCTCTTCTTCTCTCCTCTTTCTCTCTGCGGCGTTCTTTGTGTGAAAATGATTTTGAAATTAACTCTAAAACACATTGTGCACGTTTTATATTGCGAACGGCGCTTGAACACCTGTCAGGCACGTATCGAGCACGGGCACTACTAAGTGCCCCTCAAGTGCGACTCGAGCATGCCCTCTCTGGATTTGGCGCCTAAGTTGCCCTCGGGTGCAACTCAAGAGCGGCCGCTTCTTGGCCGCTAGTCGCGTGCGTTCGATTCTCGAACGAACCTCGCGCGATCTTCCAATTGTTGGGAAAAATGGCGTCACACAATCTCAAGTGCACACACAATAGTGAATGAAGAAGAAGGAAGAAGAGAACACTAAGATTTACATGGAAAACCCTTTACAAACCGAAGGAAAAAAATCACGGGACGTTTTGTCTACAATAAATTTTCACTATGTAAGTTTTACGGTTATACAAATCCTAGGAGAAGAGAATGAAAGTAAGAGTACAAATCACTCACAGTATACTCTTTTCACACTCTTTCACACTTAGAAAAAACTCACACACGTCTCACCGTCTCAATGCAGTATACATATTATGAAAATCTACAAAATATTTTGTTTCCCGACCAAAATTGTCATTTCCAAACAGTATAAATATACTCTACAAATTTATAGAGCTCTGCAGTAACGGCGCACACTCAGCAGAGATCACGTAATATTCTTCTAAGATCACGCATGTCAGAGAAATCTTCTGAGCTGGCATCGAATTGGCCCAACTCTGATTACCCATTCAAGTTCTTACCGCCACTTGCCTCCTTGGCCGGTTAATGAATTGACTGGCCATTTGCCTCGAGAGCATCGTTGTGCCAGCCCGAAAACTTGAGACCTTGGCCAGTCAACGCGTTGACAGGCCAATTTGCTTCTTTGCCGGTCAGTGCATTGACCGGAATAATGCAACCGGCAAATCCGCGTGCCTTCCAATTGCAACCTTGGCAAATCTGCACGCTTGCCTTTGGCTGTTTTGCCTCCATGGCCAATTTGCTTCTTTGTCGGTCAGTGCATTGACCAGAATAATGCAACCGGCAAATCCGTGTGCCTTCCAATTGCAACCTTGGCAAATTCTGCACGCCTGCCTTCAGCTGTTTTGCCTCCATGGCCAATTTGCCACTTTACTGGTCAACAGATGTTGACCGGAATTCCTCCACAAAATCTGCGGACACCTTGCACAGTCATCGTCCTTGTCTTTAGGCTACATCCTTTGACTATAAGTCACTTTCTCATTGGAGTGACCCCAACAAACTTCTCATCACGACCGTAAGGAAGTTATACTTGACAAACCAGCCAAGCTGTAACAGGCTTTAAGTTTTGCTTTCGGCAGAATCTTAGTCATCATGTCTGACCCATTCTCCTCCGTTCGAACTTTTTCAAGCGTCAACAGTCCAGCATCAGTAACATCTCTCCCCAATGGTTTCGAACATCAATATGTTTCGATCTTGAATGAAATAAGGAATTTCTACAGAGATGCCTAGCACTTTGACTATTACAAAAAACCACATACTTCTCTTACTTGAAGCCAAGTTCTTGCATGAACTTTTTTATCCATAGCATCTTCTTGTAGGTCTCGGTCACTGCAATAAACTCAGCCTCAGTGTTAGAAAGGGCAACGCACTTCTACAGCTTTAACTGCCAGGAGATTACTCCTCCAGTAAATTTCATCAAGTATTCCGAGGTAGACTTTCTGGAGTCATTATCACCTGCCATGTAGACTTTATGCCGTGTAGCCAACCAGGTGAGGCTTAACATCTCCAAAGCACAGACACAACTTAGAAGTCCCTCGATCTCATTATGTATTTCATTGCAAACCAGTGCTCCCTACCTAGCTTTGACAGAAAGCGACTAACTGTGCTAACAGCATGCGCAATGTCCGGCCTTGTGCATACTGTTGCATACACTAAGCTGCCTATAGCCGATGAGTAAGGTATGTTCCTCATACTGGCCTTCTCAGCATCCGAGGATGGACACTATGTACTACTCAACCTAAAGTGACTTGTTAATGGTGTGCTTACTGATTTGGACTTGTCTATATTAAAGCGTTGGAGTACCTTCTCAATGCAACTCTTTTGAGACAGCCATAATTTTCCTGCCTCTTGATCGTGAATGATTTTAACCCCTAGAATCTATTTCGCCGGCCCAAGATTCTTCATTGCGAATGACTGTCCAAGCTGCTTCTTGAGTTCCTCAATCCGAGCATTGTTTTGACCAACCACCAGCATGTCGTCCACATAAAGAAAGAGAATGATAAAATCATTCTCAGAGAATTTCTGCACAAAAATATAGTGGTCAGAAGTAATCTTTTGGTATCATTGATCGATTATGAAAAATTCAAACTTCTTGTACCACTGTCTTGGAGCCTGTTTCAGTCCATACAGGCTTTTTCTTAGATGGCAGACCAGGTGTTCTTTCCCCTTAACCTGAAAACTCTCTGGCTGCTCCATGTAGATTTTTTCTTCAAGATTACCATGAAGAAATACCGTCCAAACATCTAATTGCTCCACCTCCAAGTTTAGAGTCGCAGTCAGAATGAGCACCACCCTTATCGAGGACATTTTTACAATTGGAGCAAAAATTTCATTGAAATCAACCCCTTTTCGTTGATTAAATCCTTTTACCAATAGCCTTGCATTGTACCTCGGTTTTGAGGCACTCTCATCCGTCTTCAATCGGAATACCTATTTGTTCTTCAGAGCACGCTTTCCCTTTGACAATTCTGTCAGCTCAAATGTATGATTCTCGTGCAGAGAACCAATCTCCTCTTGCATGGCTTCTATCCATTCATCCTTGTGCTTATGCTTCTTTGCCTCTTCAAAGTTCTCAGGTTCTCCTCCATCAGTGAGTAGGACGTACTCACTGGATGGTAGATGTACGGACGGTCGTTTGTCCCTTATAGATCGTCGGACAATAATCTCCTCGGTCGGTTGAGAAGAAACTTTATTATGATCATCATGAGGCACAGTGACTGCCCCATTATTGTCCTCGGCCACTCTTGGGCCAATGTCCTCGGACTGAAGAGATACTGGACGGACAGTTTCAACGCTTACCTTGTTCGTCCGGCCAGTGTCAGATAAAGCCTTCTTGTCCTTTACAATATTTTCAATGGTTTCCTCTTCAATAAAGACCACATCCCGTGATCAAACAAGTTTCTTTTCTGTTGGGTTATAAAATTTGAACCCTAGATTATCTTCCCCATAACCCAGAAGGATGCATTGTTTGGTCTTTGCCTCTAGCTTGGTCCTTTCATCATTGGAGATGTGCACAAAGGCATTGCATCCAAACACTCTAAAATGGTCGTAGGACAACTCCTTTCCTGCCCATATCTTCTCAGGAGTTTCACCATTCAAGGGTTTATTGGGTGACCTATTGATAATATAGGCCGCCGTCTTTAAGGCTTTAGCCCAAAAAGATCCTAGAAGCTTTATTTCTGAAAGTATATACCTTACCATTTCCAACAACGTGTGGTTCATGAGCTCAGCCACGCCATTTAACTGTGGCGTCTTTAGTGGCGTCTTCTAATGTTTGATACTATGAGACCGGTAGTAGGCATCAAATATCCTAATGTACTCACCCCCGTTGTCACTTCAGACAATCTTTAATTTCTTCCCAGTCTGACATTCCACCAAAGCATGAAAGTACTCAAATGTACCGAGGACTTGGTCTTTAGTCTTCAATCGGTAAACCCACAATTTTCTAGAATAGCCTTTAATGAAAGACACTAAGTATTGGGTGCCACCAAAAGACTTCTCTTTAAATAGTGCACATACATCGGTATGTACCAATTCAAGCACTTCGATCTTCTTGGAAAATGAGTCTCCTTGGAAAGAGACTCTCCTCTACTTCCCCACCAGACAATGAGGACACGTCCTCAGCTTAGCTTCCTTTACGTCGGTACAAGGCCCTTCTTGGCCAGATGATATAATCATTTTTCGCTCATATGGCTCAACCAGCGGTACCACAAGTTTGAGGTATCTACGCTGGTAGCAGCGTTTACCTGACTTGTCTCAGCAGAGGCCTGCAACATGTAAAGGCCCAACATCTTTTTACCTCAGGCAACTACCAGAGACCCTCTGGTTAGTTTATATCCCTCATCACTGAAAACATTGCAAAAGCCAACATCATCTAATCTTCCTGCTGAGACGATATTTATCCGAATATCAAGAACATGTCGGACGTCTCTCAAGATCAGTTGTGTGCCATTATTAGTGACGAGAGATACGTCACTACAGCCAACAACTTTGGATGCCTCCATATTCCCCATCCTCAACACTCTAAAATCACTCGGAGTGTATGAAGTAAAAAGACCCTTCCGAGAAGTGACGTAGATGGATGCTCCGGTATCCACCACCCAGTCAGTTGCCTCTTCAGCAAGATTTACAATGTCATTCATTTCACACGTTAACAAGAGCTCGCCTCCTATGATCACCGAGACTGAGGACTTTTCTTCACTTCGTCCCTTTTCTCCTTTTTCTTTCTTAGTGCTCTCACGCTTCCATTTGTAGTAATATTTCTTGATATGGCCTTTCTTGCCATAATAATGGCACTCAAAGTTTTGAAACCTTAAGCGAGACTTACTCCGGCCCTTCTCTCCAAATTTCGGATCACGGCCTTACTCCTTCCCTGTGATTTTGTCACGAGTACCTCAGAATGAGCCGAGGTGGAGGTCCCTTGAGACCGCCTGAACTCATTCATGAGTAGAGAAGTAATCACATCGTCCAACTTAAGTGTGTCGTTTTCAAATAGTAATGTTATGACGATATGATCATATGAGGCTGGTAAGGAAGCCAACAATACCAATGTCTTGTCCTCCTCTTTGATCACCTCATCAAGCGCTGCCACCTGCGTTTGAATCTGGTTAAACTCATCTAGATGCTTCTCAAAACTTTTCCCTTTAGACAGGCGCAGTCTAGAAAACTGCTTCTTCATATGCAGTCTTGTAGTCAATGACTTAGACTTGTATTGGCTTTCAAGCTTTTCCCAAACTTCCGCTGGATCCAATAATCTAAGAACCTCCTAAAGAGTGTTGTCCGCCAGTCATAGTTTGATAGTGCAGTTGGCAAGATTTCTTTTATCTTAACATTCATCCTCGATCAGATTCTCCGACTTCTCATCCTTTTTTTTCAACGCTTTCATTGTTCCTTCTCAGGTCAAGATGTTATTCACCCTTTCTTATCAAAGGATGAAGTTATCCTACCCGTTAAACTGCTCCACATTGAACGGCAGATTCTTTGAAGACGACACCATTCGATCGAAAGCTTCTCAAACCAAGCGCTTTGATACCACTTGTAGGGAAAAATGGCATCACACAATCTCAAGCGCGCACGCACAGTAGTGAACAAAGAAGAAGGAAGAAGAGGAGAACACCAAAATTTATGTAGAAAATCCTTCACAAACCAAAGGGAAAAACCACGGAACGTTTTGTCTACAATAAATTTTCACTATATAAGTTTTACGATTATACCCTAGGAGAAGAGAATGAGAGTAAGAGCACAAATCACTCACAGTATACTCTCTTCACACTCTTTCACACATAGAAAAAACTCACACATGTCTCACCGTCTCAATGCAGCATACATATTGTGAAAATCTACAAAATATTTTGTTTCCCGACCAAAATTGTCATTTCCAAACAGTATAAATATACTCTACAAATTTATAGAGCTCTGCAGTAACGGCGCACACTTAGCAGAGATCGCGCAATATTCTTCTAAGATCACGCATGTCAGAGAAATCTTCTGAGTTGGCATCAAATTGGCCCAACTCTGATTACCTATTCAAGTTCTTACCGCCACTTGCCTCCTTGGCCGGTCAATTCATTGACCGGCCATTTGCCTCAAGAGCATCCGCTGTGCTAGCCTGAAAACTAGAGACATTGGCTGGTCAACGCATTGACCGGCCAATTTGCTTCTTTGTCAGTCAGCGCATTGACCAGAATAATGCAACCAGCAAATCCGCGTGCCTTCCAATTGCAACCTTGGCAAATTCTGCGTGCCTGCCCTCAGTTGTTTTGCCTCCATGGCCAATTTGCCACTTTGTTAGTCAACAGACGTTAACCGGAATTCCTCCACAAAGTCCGCGGACACCATGTACAGTCCTCGTCCTTGCTTTAGGCTACGTCTTCGGACTATAAGTCACTTCCTGACCGGAGTGACCCCAATACCGATAACCATCCGTTTATTGTAACACCTACAAAAGAGTAATTAAAATCCAACAAAATGGAGCAGAAGAACTTAAAAACAAGTATGTGTGTGAACAGCCAAAATGCCGCTCGAATGCCAAGAGGGAAAATGGCTTCAAACTGCCCCGGTGTACATGTGACCATCATTCACACATCAGGCGTGGCATGGTCTACGACTAAATTAGTTACTTGAGGATCGTGGCAACAACCAGTGGCATCTGGTATTCAAACATTCCTAATGATCCACATTGTTTGGATAGTTCCCACCAATTAGATCTCTTTTAGTAGGGTTTTCTTCTTTCTTGATGGAAAATTAACATCCCTGTAACATCCCACCTTCTACTCTGGTCAGCCCGGGGGAAGAAGTGTTCATGGATCTCCCTTGTTTCCTGCTGCATTCGCTTAACCCATACAAAATAATTTTCGTATTTGCAATGTTGAATAGACTAATGAGGCATCTCAAACTTGTCCGAGAGATTGAGTAACTTATCCAGGGTATAATAGTAAAAGAATTTTGCATGTAGTAAATACCAATAGGCTGTTGATGAAACTATTGGATATTCTTTGCGTTAGCACTACCATTCCAGGCTAGAAATGATATTTTTGCTGTAATGAGCGAACAGAGAGTGCTTTGAGAAGATATTTTCTTATTGACTTGCGAAATATCATATATTTACTTCAACAAATGATAAAAATAAACGTTCTATAGAAACTGTAGTCGTGGTAGTCAGACTATGCCCTCCCCACCGAGGAAAGCTGATTTGACTTCCTTCCCTTAAATTTCATGTATGTGGATAAGTGAATACGATTGATCCCAAAATATTTCCCCTTGGGATGTTCCGCGAGTTGTCCACTTATGTAGCGGACGGAAAGGGTTCGAATCTCAATGGCTACATTGACCTCTATTTCTAAATAGAACGCCTACTCTGCGTAGATTAGACCATGGATTAAAATATCAATATTAGAATTGGTTAATAAAGAACATCAAAATATATGTTTTATATTGGTTGTATGTGGCAACATGTGTGTTATGGTGCTGCTTATACTTGCGTTTTTTACTAGTTTCTCTGGTGATTTTTAAGTCCATAGGTTCATTTACAAAGATCACTCTGTTCCACTTTTCTTTTTGCAGTGTTGGAAGCCAATCCGTGGCGAGAAGCTTCAAAGCCTGTGTATGTCCTAACCCACAAAGAAAACCGACTTTGCACCATGAAAACTCGAAGGAATCGCAGGTTTTCTTCGAATATTCCAGATTTTTATAATCTCCTACCACAGTTATTAACTGCTCATCTGCATTTTGGACTTCTTTTTGCAGTGAAGTTGAAAGGGAGCTCGGGCTATTGTTCTCAAAAGGGAAGAAATGGGGATCAGGTTTTGACAATCAGGCTAAGCAAACTAGAACTGGCACAAAATTCCAAATGCTTGTTGAGGACATAAGGGAGGGAATACTTGTAAGTGATTAAATTTCCTGTCTTCCAATCATTGGGGTCAAGACATAGGCATCACATAGAGGCATCAATTTAAGCCGGTATATCATAGTTACTAGCTGTTGATATATAGTTTATAGTATGAATTATTTACTTTCTGCCCATCATCTTCCAATCTGGTTGTAAAAATCTTTGCAGTGTTAGGCTCACTGACTTTTATTTTTCTTATTGATATCATTTTTTAAGAAGCGCAGGCTCTTTCCTGAGCCCCAAGGCTCAGGGTCGTATACACGCCAATTATTTTTTACTCGGACATGCCCCTATACCTTTTGCACTCTTGGGTAATTTTTGAATTATAAAAAAAAGGGTTCCTAATATAAATGAGGAAAATTTTGAGTCATTTTTTTAATATATTATGACATAACTTATTTATATTGGCTCGCTGTTAAGTTATATATTGTTACTTCTAGTAAAATTTTTTTGGTATGAAAAAACCAGATGTATTTTATTTACTAATTGAATATAAATTTATATTATTCATTAATTATATTCTTAAGTCTACAAATAAATCATGAATTTTAGTTAACGTATCATGTCCTTATTTTTAAAAAAATAACTTGGTGTTACGTTGCATGGTGTCCTGTGTTGGTGTCTCATTGGATCATTTTGATTGTCAAACAGGACTTAAATGTGAAAATCCATTTGTCCATTTTTGCATAATGTGAACCTTCCATGCTGTTTTCCAGGTATTTGAAGATCAAACCGAAGCTCTGAAATACTGTGACCTATTACATGGAGGTGGTCAAGGCTGCGAAGGTGTCGCGGAGATCGAAGCTTCGTCGGTAAGAAAACCAAACCGAACAGAGGAACCGTCGATCTGTCTCGTTGTGAAATCCTTGGTTTTCTGAAGCTTCTATTTCCCTCTGCAGGTGTTCGACCTTTGCCGGAAAATGAGAGCTTTGGCCGTCTTGTTCCGAAGAGGGAGGACACCTCCTCAACCTGAAAGCCTTCAGCTCAACTTGGGCGCTCGTAAGCATTCACTTGAAGACTAACATGTCATTATATTACATTGATGACAGATGAGTGTATGTGTATTGAACCATTCCAATGCCTCACTAAATATGAAGGTTATGGTTATCAAAGAGTATAATATTGAATATATTACCCTGACAACGCCATTTGAATTCGCTTACGTAAATATGTTAAAAATTTATTTCATTTATTTT
>JAODPA010037255.1:0-12165 GCA_025585075.1 Nepenthes mirabilis | reverse complement strand
CCAAATGCGCACAAGGTGCGGTCATTATTTAAAAATTTCTTGTTTTATTGAGAGAGTTGCTCCATTCTCTCCTCGAGTACAAATTAGACCAATTCATGTAAGATTATACAAATAATTGGTGAATCTCCAACTAACCAAAGAAGAAAAGAACAGACAATCTTCTCATACACAGAAATAACTAATGAGCCAAAATGCAAAATTAACTGTGACTATGCGTGGGCAAGGGCAAGAATGCATCTTTCATAAACACATGGGAACTTTATGCCCCGATCCACTTCAAGGCTGCAAGCACCCAGGGGTGTAACCCGTTGTATATAATTGCTGAAGAAAATTACTTCATAAAATTACCACCATAGTGAAAGTCGAACACCCCAGATCCTTGATACATGAATTACAATCTAGCCACTCATGTCATCAGATTGCTTCAGATGTGACGTTTCCACAAGCTCTGGAACCCAATCAAGCAAGCGATTCATTTCATCTGGGAATACATCCTTTGCACGGTTGGTCCTTCCCCCAACGATCACAGAGGTTCCGTCTTGCAAAGCCCATATCTTTAATTAAGGGTGATTGGACAAGAAACAAATGAAAGCACCCTTTTTAGCAGCACAAATTATTGAAAATAGCTTACCCGGAAAAACAATAACTAGTGAAAATAACAAAGATAACACACATCAATTTTCGATCATCATTCGAGGCCTGTCATTCTAACTATTAGAAAATATCCCATAATATTGCCTAATATTACATAATTAGTATTTTTATTTTCTGTCCATATTTCGGTGATCACTTTCCCCGTTTGCCCCTTGTATTTCTTTTTTTTCCCGTTTTCTTTTCTTTCCGTTTTTTGTGTCCTGTACATGTTGTATAAGAAGACTGCATTGGGTTGTGTAAAGATTGAACCAAAATGAATAAAAGAACTGGCGTCCGTCGTCTTCATCATTGCGTCCTGAGCGCATCTCTGCCGTCGCCCATTTTCCCTCCTTCCTCTTCGTTCTTTGTCCTGCGTTTTGCTTGAAGCAAAACTTACATGGTATCAGAGACTTCAATGGCGTCTCACCAAACCGCAGCCGAATCCACATCAAACGATGCTAATCCATCCTTCAATCCTTCACAAGACCACATGCGTACTCAAACCCTAAGTGACCTCACAAATCCGTATCGACTGGAAATCGGTGACAATCCAGCTATCACCTTGGTCACCGATTTACTCACCGTTGACAACTACTCAACATGGTCCAGAGCCATGCGTCGTGCCTTGAGAGCCAAGAACAAACTCCAGTTCATTGAGGGCACTGTTCCCAAACCAATCGACCCTGCCGATCCTCTTTTCGAAATCTGGGGCCGATGCAATGACATGGTCGTTTCATGGATCCAAAACTCGGTCAGCCCTTCTATCAAGTCCAGTGTTGCATTCGTCGACGACGCCTCTGAAATTTGGAGTGAGTTACGCGACCGATTCACTCAACAAAATGGGCCTCGGATTTTTCAATTAAAAAAGTCGTTGGCAAGTCTTCTGCAAGAACATGATTCAGTAAGCATCTACTACGGTAAACTCAAAACTCTATGGGATGAGCTCTTAATCTATGACCCTCTCCCGAGTTGTGCTTGTGGCAAAATGAAACTTATTGCTGACCGATACCAATGTGATTGTGTAATCCAATTTTTGATGGGCTTAAATGATTCGTACGCCCACACCCGTAACCAAATTATGCTCATGGACCCTCTCCCCTCGGTTAACCGAGTGTTTTCTATTGTTCAGCAACAAAAACGACAACATAAGATGTTGTCTGTTCTGGAACCGTTGCACACACTGGCTTTAACAGCCAAACGTAACCTAAGTTATCAAAAGAACAGCGTGAAAAACATGCACTCTGTGAAGAAAGACCGTCCCTTTTGTGTTCATTGTCGGATCACTGGGCACACTGTGCAGCAGTGTTTTAAGATTGGCAACACTGAGGCACCTGTGTGTTCCCATTGCAATAAAACTGGACACACTCAAGATAAATGCTACCAATTGCATGGATACCCACCTAATCACAAATTATATGGAAAAATTGGCAACGAGATGCCTTCTGCTAACCTTTCGAGCTTCAAAAGTTACACGGGCCAGGACAGAGATACTGATGACAAAATTGCCTTGACCAAGGCTCAATTTGACCAACTCATGGAATTGATTCAGTCCCGAGACAAGGATAAGCCGAGCCAGTCCATTTTTGACCCACATATTGAGCAGCCAAAGGCTGCCAACATGACAGGTATGAAATCATGTGTATTGCCTTCTCAGCACCGTTTGGACAATCAAAAACACACATGGATTTTGGACACTGGGGCCACAGATCATATGATATGTGATCATGTGTTATATGTTCACAAAGTCCAACTTTCATGTTTTGTTAATCTTCCTGATGGAAGTAAAGCTTCTATTTCTCATATTGGAAATGTTAAACTTACGGATAAAATGATGTTAGACCATGTTCTCTGTGTCCCTTCATTCTGCTTTAATCTGATTTTCGTAAAGCGGCTTACCGAGGCTATTCATTGTTGCATATTCTTCCTCTCTAACGTTTGTTTGATTCAGGACCTTATTTCTTGGACAACGATTGGGATGGGTGAAGAAAGAAATGGGTTATATCATCTGAAGCATGCTGAAGTCCCTTCAAACACTTTGACTAATTTTCTTCTCAAACATGGTCATTTGAATATTAAGCCTTATGTTCACTCTGTTTCGTCTTCAATTAATATTTGGCATTGCCGTTTAGGTCATATTTCGCATTCTAGACTTAAGCTAATAGATAATCCCCTTGTAAAAGGAGTATTACATTCCATTAATAATAATGATCCTTGTTCTGTTTGCCATATGGCCAAGCAGCATCGCCTTCCTTTTTCTCCCAACACCCATAAGTCACACACCTTATTCGACGTGGTGCATTGTGACCTATGGGGACCATGTTCCGAGGTGTCTTATGACGGATATAAATATTTCTTAACCATTGTTGATGATGCATCCAGAAGTACCTGGATTTACCTCCTGAAATAAAAATCGGATACGAAATTGTGCCTGGAAGCCTTCTACAATCTGGTTGCCGCACAATTTAATGTCAAAATCAAAGTGATTCGTAGTGATAATGGAACTGAATTTAAACTGGGAGATTTTTACAGTAAGACTGGTATTATCCACCAACGTAGTTGTGTGGAAACACCACAGCAAAACGGTGTTGTTGAACGCAAACACCAACATTTATTGAACGTAGCTAGAGCCATTAGATTTCAATCAGGACTGCCCTTGGAATTCTGGAGTGACTGTATTCTCACCGCTGCACACATTATCAACAGAATTCCCACTCCTTTACTTGATAATAAGACTCCATATGAAATTTTATTTGGAGTCAAACCCAACTATGAAAACCTCCGCGTATTTGGTTGTTTGTGTTTTGCTTCCACAATCACCAATGGTCGTACCAAATTCGATCCTAGAAGTAGAAAATGTATTTTTCTCGGCTATCCGTTTGGTGTCAAAGGATACAAATTAATGGACTTGAATAGCCATACTACCTTTTACTCGCGTGATGTAATTTTTCACGAAGAAATATTCCCTTTCCAGAATGACAAGATTGACCAAAACTCCAATGCTCCATCAAATACATACCCATCAAAACAGCCCAACATCGTGATCAATGGGGAGCAACTATGCCAAACTCAACCAGGACCGTCTATCTTACATGACACCCATCCTGTAGCTGAGCAAACCATAGATGACAGTACCAACCTGTTTACTGTCCCAATTCAAGATCAGCCTGACGACCATCCGAATCAATTAACAGACGATCAACCAGAACACAATACACCGTCCCCCATAGCCAGCCAGATGCCAATTCGTAGAACTACTAGGGTTAGAAAGGCTCCCGAATATTTGAAAGAATTTCATTGCCATCAAGTGTCCCAAACCTTGCTTACTCAATCAGGAACCCAGACTACTCCAGGTAAACCACATCCTCTCACAAATTGCCTTTTGCATCACAAACTATCTCCTACATTCAGTCATTTTTCATCCGCCATAGCATCTCAGAGTGAACCACAAACGTACGCACAAGCCATTCGTGATGACAAATGGCACGAAGCCATCGAAAGTGAATTAAATGCATTAGAACAAAACAAAACATGGATCATGACTAATCTCCCTCCTGGAAAGAAAATAATTGGATGTCGATATGTATTTAAATTGAAATTCAATAGTGATGGAAACATTGAAAGGTATAAATGTAGACTGGTAGCCAAAGGATATACACAACAATAAGGTATAGATTATCATGAAACATTCTCTCCTGTTGTCAAACTCACTATCGTGCGATGCCTTCTTACCATGGCTTTCATCAAAGGATAGCATTTACATCATTTTGATGTTAACAATGCCTTCTTACATGGCACTATGGAGGAAGAAATTTACATGCAAAAGCCTCCAGGCTACACAAAAGGAAGACCCAATCAAGTTTGTAAATTATTAAAAAGCATTTATGGCCTCAAACAGGCCTCTAGGTAATGGTACTCTAAGCTGTCTACATCTCTGATTGCTTTCGGTTTCACACAATCCAAGGGTGATTACAGTTTGTTTACTAAAGAAACTAACAAATCATTTATCGTATTGCTTGTCTATGTTGATGACATTATTGTTGCTAGTAGTAGTTTGGATGCCATCACCTCTATTAAACTATTTCTGGATAGATCTTTCAAAATCAAAGATCTAGGCGCTTTACGATATTTCATTGGCATCGAGATTGCACGATCCGCCAAAGGTATACACATTTGTCAAAGGAAATATGCGCTTGACATTCTCGCTGATTCTGGAACTCTTGGTTCAAAGCCGTTTAAGCTCCCCATGGACCAAAATCTGAAATTAAGCAAAGAGACCGGAACCATCTTGCAAGACCCGAGTGTTTACAGAAGGCTTATTGGAAGGCTTCTTTATCTAACCGTGACAAGGCCTGATATTTGCTATGCAGTTCACATTTTGAGTCAATTCATGACTCGACCAACTTCTAGTCATATGACTGCTGCTCATCAGATTCTGTGCTATCTCAAATTACACCCAAGACAAGGTATATTATTCTCTTCCACTTCTAACATCCAGCTTCGAGTTTTCTGTGATGCAGATTGGGCTTCATGTCCCGATACGAGAAGATCTATTACAAGGTACTGCGTTTTTATTGGAGATTCACTTATCTCTTGGAAATGCAAGAAGCAATCCGCTGTCTCACGTTCTTTAGCAGAAGCAGAATATCGCTCCATGGTTACTACTTGCTGCGAACTATCCTGGCTACGTTACATTTTGCTGGCTTTGTGGGTTTCCTATTCTCATGTCGCCGAGTTTCATTGCGACAATCAAGCTGCTCTTCACATTTCAGCAAATCCTATTTTCCATGATCGCACCAAGCATATTGGGTTAGACTGCCACTTGGTTCGCGACAAGATTCAAGATGGAAGCATTCGGCCTCATCAGGTGACCACCCATAATCAACTAGCAGACATGTTCACCAAGATCCTGCCATCACATCGTCTGCGACTTCACTTATCCAAGATGGGCATCATTAACATATATGCTCCATCTTGCCGGGGGGTATTAGAAAATATCCCATAATATTGCCTAATATTACATAATTAGTATTTTTATTTTCTGTCCATATTTCGGTGATCACTTTCCCCGTTTGCCCCTTGTATTTCTTTTCTTTCCCGTTTTCTTTTCTTTCTGTTTTTTGTGTCCTGTACATGTTGTATAAGAAGACTGCATTGGGTTGTGTAAAGATTGAACCAAAATGAATAAAAGAACTGAGTTCCATCGTCTTCATCATTGCGTCCTGAGCGCATCTCTGCCGTTGCCCATTTTCCCTCCTTCCTCTTCGTTCTTTGTCCTGCGTTTTGCTTAAAGCAAAACTTACACTAACACAACTACCCCCGTTGCACACCATTTCATTTTCAATTCGTTTCCCAGCTTCTCAAATATCCACAAATTATCCAAGCTGGAACTGTCGCACAATATTATCTTCATGGAAGGCTGGATTGTCAACCCTTTGGCTCTGTTTGCTTTGTGGAGAAGATAGGCGAAAGGGAAAAGTGTCTAATGCGCCTGTCTGGAGATAGACCATCTCTCTCATCATCTTTCCCTCTTTCCTACCTATTCTTTCCTCGTTGCCTCAACCAAACAGAGCATTAGGTTTCAACCCTCCAAATTTCAAATGTATTAACAAATCTTCCAGATGCTACAGGGAAACAAGAAAATTCACCTGTGAATGAGACAAATAACTGATGCATGTTGTGAGCATTAGGGCGCCGAATCCGGCATACACAACAGGAACTCCTGGGTCAGTCTGGGTTTGAAATATATGGTTTCAGAAGCATAAGATCAGTGGAAAAAATACCAAGAAACTGTCTTTTGTATTTGGTCTTTTCAAATTTTGAGTGCATACCTTCAAGTCAAGGCCTGTACTTCCTATTGCATCAAGAATGACAATTTTTGTGCCATCAATTTCAATTGGAAGCTTAGAGTTGGGCCGTCGAACACCAACGAATTTTCCTTCTTGGTCATACAGGACAACTGATTGTAGATCACGAGCAAGCATAGATCTGAATTCAACATTTGAAAGAACATAATGAATAAGGAATTCCTAGCACAGAGGCAAAGGAAAACAAGACTAATGGATGGTTATTTTCATTTGTAAATCATACTACTTCTACTCTTTATTATACTGAAGCCAAAATATTCATGGGGATGATGTAATCAAAATATATATATATCCAAGGGTATGTGTATATATCCCAAGATAATAAGGCAAAAACTTAGAAAATTCGAAGTACACATTGTCAGTGTACTGTGTACGAGTGTAACACCTGTATTATCATTTGAGCAGCATCGACCAGAATTTAGTTCCAGTAGAAGAAACTTTACCATTACCAATATTTTAAAGCCACAATAAAGATTCAGTAAGATGGAACCAAACCAAAGCCAGAAATGCCACAATATAATTTTCAACTGATAGCGGACTTTTACGGGAAAAATGTGTACCTCAGAACTAACATACAAATGAACTACAAATGTTTCAGTACTTTATGAGTTTGGCTCAAAAAGATGAAAAGGTAAAAAAATGCAAGCAATAGTCTCCCGGATAGAAATTTTGAACTAAAATCTCCAATTGCAAACATCTCTCAGAGCTAAATCATCCGTTCATTTGGGAGAAAGGATAGTTTTTAGGAGCACTTTCTAGTGCAAAGTACATACATCCCCTTGACCTTTGAAGAATCAGCATTCCCAACTGGTAGAAAGGTTCCAAAAAGCTTCTTGTCTCCATTAAGCTTCAAGGGAGCCATCGCCAAATTGAAAGGACCATCATCATCCTTGAGAATTTGTAGAGCTGAAAAGCTCCAGTCTGTCTGGTAGATGGTAATCCCACCATACCTCAAAGGGTTATTCACACTAATTGTTTTTCTCATCACCTCTTTCCCATCAAGGTCAAATAGAGAGAGATCAGTGTGAAATTGTGATACCTACATGCAGAACATTCATAGATGAGTCATAGCGTCTCTAGTAGTCTGACTGTCTCAGTCATTACTCTTACAGCACATATTGTGAATACAAAGATTTAAAGGCACCACTAAAATTTGAAAAAGCTTAGGCTCTGAGGATGGTTCTCATATGCTAACTACCTGTGTAGCCTGATTTGTGAGACATTTTATTTGCCCTAGAAGCAGAAGTTGGCCCCACAACAGGAGATTCTGTGCAAACAACTTTTGGGGTCTCCTGAGTGAAAGTGAATCTTAAAAATGTCTGCGACTCAGGATCCATTAGGAGCTTAGATAAGCCTATTTAAGAAGCTGAAACTGGACAAGGAATACATTTTCTACATGAGGAGTTTCCCTTCATTACTTGCTCAAGCAACAACTACACAAAAGTTCTAATTGGGCCAAACAAGCTCTGAGATTCATTATATAATATAAAGTGGTCATCATGGATAAATGCAAATTCACCAACCTCTCCACTGTCATAGTAGTCCATGTAGAATCTATTAACATGAACCTCTGTGTTGAAAGTTTCTGTCGGAGTAGAGAGAAATCCACTTGGACTCAACACATCTCCCACAACAAAATTTAGTCCTTGGGGAACTGTCACTGAACCTCTGAAGCTCCCAGTAGCACTTATAGTTGCACCAGTCATTATAAGCAGCATTGCCAGGTGCACTCCAATTGGGGCAAACCGACCAGCCAGCCCCTTAAAGGCATACAAACATGGTCCTTTCAAGAATACCTGCAGCAAGCAAATATTCAAAACTACTTGTGAGGATATTTAACAAACTCTGATGAATAAGTAGCAAACTATGACAGGCCATATGTATAATAATAAACAGCAATCAAATATACAAAACTACTTTTGAGGATGTTCAATTAACACTGACTAGTAAGTAGCAAACTATAACAGGCTATATATAATAATAGAAGACATCAAAGCAGAAGTACACTATTGCAGTATTTTGGAAAGATCATAGACATTACACAGACAAAAGTGACGCTATACCAACAGCAGCTACTAGATTGTCTTAAGAGGTTACAGTTTTGGGCAATTTACATCCAGTAAATTAATCATTAATGTTTACATTTAATTTTATTTTAAACAGGGGCTTGATTTGATGCTCACACATTTCCCATGATTTATGAGTTTCATGCATGGAGCTACCATTTTCTTACATGGGCTAGATTGATATGGCTAATAAATTGAGTTAAGGCGATACATCAAGCCACATGGAAGACAGATGTAGATGTTGAGACATGACCTATTATCAGATATTTGAAGAATGGATTAACCACATTTAGAGTCAGCCACCGAATAGTTGTCAAGCATTAGCATCTGCAAGAGTTTGGTAGTTTAAAAATGAAAATCCATTGGTTAGCCACAAAAAATAATCATTGAGGAAGTTGAACCACAACTACATGCTAGAAAGGGCCAATTGAAAAAGAAAGGGCTCACTGAAGACAATCACTTCTCAAGGACTACCCACGTTTGGCATTAGTTAGGGAAAAGTAATAAATAGCTTCATTTTCAGGTCAAAATCATTTTTAATTGAATATTAAGTAATTTAATTTAGGTAGTGCCAACAGTAAGCTATATAGAAATGGAAGTTTACAGATACACACACAGCATCCCCTGAGCTTGCACTTTACATTTACTCAAATAGCTTAGGCTTAGAGTTTCTAGAAGGAACAAAATATCCATTCATTACTCTCTTGAGCAGAAGCATCTATTAGTTCCACAGAAGTTGAGTGTGAAGTCCACTTTAAAATAATTGATTCTATTGGTCAAAATAAGTCCAGTACTTAAGTCCTTTTTTAATAGATTTATTGTGGTTGAGGATTCACATTGGGCCAAATAAGCTAAACGTCTAAGAGCTTTTGTCCATTTTTGTCATTTGTATTGTGTTAAGATCCTTTCAATTCAGGTAAGGTAGAGTCTAAGGCCTTTTGAGAACCTTTGCAATTTTAACTGGACTTCCAAACTGATGTAGACCAAGTCCTAACAACTTGGAATAAACTCAAACAAAAACAATTCTCTTTTGAAAGATAAATCAAAGTACATGGGGACCGACAATATGCAGCAATGCTTCGAAAGCAAGAAATTAATTAAAGGAAACATAAATCATGATAGGACACAGCTTTCCTAATCCCATATTAACAATAAACCATATTTAGATATTCTAATGTCATATTTAAATGTCCTAACAAAATATTGCATAAAATACGATAAAATCTAATGCTCAAAATTATAATTAAATAATGATGATAATTTAACTAATTCTTAAAGACCTAGATTTCCAGTTATGACCCTTCAGTATCACAAAAACTTCAGATTGGAAAAGAAGAAAAATATGCCCATGAAATTAGTCCTAGCTAAAAAGATAGTAGTTCTAGCATTGCACCTCATATCCAGCTCCCATGAGAATAATACCCAAATCTTTAATTGATGCTCTGTGCAGCATGTCTGAAAATTCCTGCTTTCGAATAGTCTCTGCTTTTTGTATGAAACTCCATCTGCATATAGAAATCATGACATTAATAGAAGTTGTTTAACTCATTTGCATAGAAAGAATTTGTGTTCAATTTCTTAAAAAACAACTTGGACCTTCGTGCCACCTTAACCAGGGGGATCTGAGTCGTGTAAGTACAGGCCATAAGAGATGCAGCCAAGAGACCCATTGTCCCAAGGAAAATAGGAGATGAGAACATATGATCAAAACCAAGGATGAGAACCCATCTCCAAGTGAAAAATCCCAAGAAAGGATTTTCTTCGGGGAACTTATTTAAATAAAACTCAGGAGCCTCACCTTGATCAATGGCAGTTCCTGCACCAGCAGCCACACATACACCAAACTAATTGTTGATGAATTACAAATACAGGAAAATGAGTGCGTGAAAGTTCAGCAACAAGGAAGCGCACAGACCACAAAATGCTCATCTTAAAGAACACAAGTTTGGAATGCCCATTGGATAGATTCAGAAAATACTTAAAACAGCTCTTTTGCAAAACATCATTTCAGTTAATGACTACAAATTTATTTCAACTGGGCATGAACAACCATTTAGTCTCACTTGCTTTGATGCAGACAAAACATGTGATTCAATGGCCGTGGAGTGTGGATCCATAAGGATGTGTCCAAAAAGACGCCAGATTCACAAAACTTGCACTGCACATAAAGGGATGCTTCTCTTGCTCTAGGCTCTTGAGTTAGCTTCCAGGAGGCAATGACGTTCATACCACTGATAGAAATTGCCCCCATTAATATCCTAAATACTTTTGCAATCATAGACAACTGCATCTAATCACTCAGCTTAACAATATTTTTGTTGATACGTATTATTATGTAAAACATTTAAGAAACAAAACAAAGATTGATGCTCAATTTTGAGCAATTTGTAGGCAATAAAAGTTTGTAAGAAAATGTGGGGAAATTTTTCATAAAAAAATTTCCCTCCTGCTTGACTTGTTCCTCAAATTTCCAGAGTACAAAAAGTGTCTTAGGCTTCTCCTGGAGGGTTCAACCCCCTTACCTCATAAAATATTAACCTGCAGTAATTATGAACCATTACTCTGGTAACCAGTCATATAAACAATGGAAGCTTAAAGCAACAAGAAAAGAAAGTTTTTGGGAAAAAATTGTCTCAACGCCAGGCACCACAACTAGCAATTTCACTTGCAAAATACTGATTTTTCAACAAACTTACGCATAGCAATATATAAATATCAGAATGCTTACACTCCTACATCTTACTGAACTAGAGTCATGCAATTCACATTTTCGTTCAGAAAAATGTCGGAATCTAGTACTTCATATTGTTCATTTTCTATTTTTTCCTTTACCAAGAAAAACGATCATTTCTCAACCCNATTGTATCAGCACTTTCACTGACCAGGAAAATTTCATATCCAATTACACCGAAAAAGATCAAAGAAAAAAAAAAAAAACAAAAGCCACATAAAGTGGGGTGGGAGAGAGATGGGAAAAGGAGCTCTACCTAGAGCCATAAGACCAGCAACAGTGAACATCTCTCCAATTGCCAAAGGCAAGTTAGACAAAATAGACAAAACCTTTCTGGATAATCTCTTCACCAACCCCATCACCTTGATGGTGGCCTTCGGTGGAGAATCCTCCCCATTAGCGGCGCCACCACCACCACCAGCTTCCTCAGAAAGAGCCGGCGCTCCCTCCGATATCAGAGTCTTCTTGGAAATGGGGTTTTGCTTCTTGATTACCTTATCCTGTGACACCTTAAGCTCGCAGCCAATGATTCCGAGAGAGAGAGTCGGTTTATTGCAAAAACTGAGGAATTTGAATTGGCCAATAATGTTACAGCATTGACTACGGATTGTGAAGTTTGGTTGATGTAGAAGAATACATTTCGTGACGAGTGTTTTGGGTATTGTTATGGAAGTTTTCATCATCTTGGTGCTAACTGCTGCTAAATTTTAGCAGTAGCAACGGCCATTTGTTTTATGAGATTTTTATCCCCGTTATCCACACAGGAAGCAGACACCCGGATATTAATCACTTTTATCTTGTATCTCTCTCTCTTTATTTTTTTTATTTTTTATTATTTAAAAAAATTAAAAAAAAAAATCAGTTCTGCGGC
>JAODPA010037244.1:0-12167 GCA_025585075.1 Nepenthes mirabilis | reverse complement strand
AATATTTAAATTTAGACTGTTAATTTTTTTCAAATCAATTGTGTATATTGAAGAAGTAGGATTTATTTCACCCGAAAAAAGTAGAAACCCCGCTCTATTTTTATTTTAATTTTTATAGAGACGTCAGTAATGGGTTGGCCCGCGAAGGAGGAAACGGCCCAAATCTACAATAGCTTAATTCTGTCTAGACGGCCAATGTTTCTGTTGACCGGATGAAAAGCAAGTAGCCCGACGAAGACCCAAGAGCAGGACGGCCCATTAAAGCCTAGGACTCGCGCAGCCCAAGCAGTAATTAGCCCACATGTCTATCTCAGAGCCACAACGGTCGTCTTCCCTAATTTTCTACCTCTCCAAGAAGGCAAGCTCCACTATAATGGTCTTCTCCAGAATCAGTGCATATCTCGAGAGGAAGGCACCAGAATCTGTGCGATGTCTGCTGGAAACCCTAGCAGTGACAAAATACAGAAGGAAGGAGATTATTTTCTTAAAACATTACAGCCAGAAAAGCGCTCACACCTGTACCAAGGAAGATAACAATCCTTAGCAGAGTATAGGCATCCAGCCCTTCTACGTAAGGAAGGCAACCTAGGGCCATGGCTATAAAAGGCCTTGAAAGCTTCCTTCGAAGGCACACTCTCAAATACGCACTAAAGCGCCCATAAAAAGCCTTCAAGCAATCTCAAGCTCTCAGAAGTTCTTAATCTCTCTTGAGCCCTCTAGCGCTCTCTCTCTCAGCTTCCAGTTTTCAGTGAACTTTGGGCTGAAAAGTTCTGCTCCTCACGAGCAACTCAATGAGCCACTCATCCTACAAGTGCATTTTCGCTCACACAAAACACTCATTAGCAATCACACTATATCTGCAGCATCCACCTTCTCTTTTCGAAAGGTAAATTACTGATTTGAGTGTTGAAATATTTTCGGTGAGACCAAATCCCGCCGTCACCTGACCTCTCGTTTGAAGTTGTGATGTGTAGGACTCGAAACTCAGTGAACGAAGTCCGAAATCTGACGGACAACTCAACCCAAATCTGTTCAAGGTTGGATCCAAGACGTATCATTGGCGTCGTCTATAGGAAGCTAACAAAAAGCTAACCACTTTTATCTTCGCAAACACTTTCCTTTACTGAGTCAATACCGTCAGGTAGAATGGTGAACACCAGGCCCAAGCTAGCATTCCTGCGAGAGATGCTACTTCTTCAGACTAAGACCACTCTGCCGGTAACCTAGTCAGAGGGGCACCTGCATTATCCCTTCGAAATCTAGTAGAGCAGATGAGTAATATGAATAAAATACTACTAATACTCTGCACCCGTCAAGGAAAGAAGAAGCAGGGGCCTCTTCCCTCTACAGCCCCTGCCTAGGCCTCCAGGAGAGGAGGCTAGATGAAGAAGGAACCGGCCAAGAAAGCTATGGGGCCGGTCAACTCTCGCACTCTAGAGGCCTCCAACGCTCAAGTCGTCCCAGGCTTAAATGGCGCTTGGGCCACAGGACTCTGGATGAGAGTCTAGAATGAAGGAAGCCTCGATATACTCAGGATGAGCCAAGGCCTCAGGCTCAAGAGGGTGCCTCCCGGAATGAATGATTCGTCAGCGACAATAGCCGGCCTATTACACACTGTACTATCGAAAGAACGGAGTTGAGGACTTATCTTAACTCTAAGAGATCTGGGAACGCCTCCCGGGTGGAGGCAAAAGCTAAGGCAATCCGAAACAGCATATTCAAGGATGACAACGAACACGCCACAGATCTGTAAAGGTCTCCCTTCACTGTTGAGATCTTGAACCGCTAATTGCAGGCTAAATTCAAGATGCCAACACTGGATTCTTACGATGGGAGCACTCATCTCGTGGATCACTTGGATCACTTTCACACCCATCTAAGCCTCCAAGGCCTGAAAGATTCAACAATGTGCCAATGCTTCCCACTTACATTGAAGGGAGACACTCGGATCTGGTTCCACTGGCTCCCATCAAACTCGATCTAAAACTTTCGGGAGCTCACCGATTTTTTCCTGGTCCAGTACGTTTCTAGCCGCCGGGAAGAGAAGCAATCTTGGTTTCTTTCCCACATCAAGGAGAGATAGGGAGAGAATCCAAGGAAGTTCCTGGAGCACTTTACACCAGAGGCAGGAAGATCCTCAGGTACACAGAGGAGATGAAACTTGGCAATTTCATCTCAGCCTCGACGCATGGCGACTTTTACAACCATTAGGCCCATAAGAATCCGCAAACCTTTTCGGAAGTGGAGTCTATCAGCAGGGCCTACGCGGCCACCGAGAAGGCTAATGAGGCGAAGCATCCAAATAGGACTAACCATCCTTGCTCTTTTTTGGTCGATGGAAAGAGGAAGAACGGTGGTGGTGATAATTTCCTTCGGAAGCAGCGCACAGGACAGTAGTGGACCGTAAGGAGTACAGGACGATCAACCTGACTCCTCTTAACGACACACGGGCCAATGTCTTCATGCAGATCCGTGGTGAAAAGTTCCTTAGGTGGCTAAAACTATTGAATAACGCAGAGGGAGGAAATCCAGCTAAGTATTGTAATTTTCATCTATCTTCAGCGCACACCACTGAGGTTTGCAAGACGCTCCTGTGGGAGATTGAGGAGCTCATCTGGAGGGCCATCTCCCCAAGTTCGTCAGGAATCCTGGGTAGAATTCTGGCAACTCAGGCGGGGAAGGACCAGATCCATCCCAGCCACAAAATCGAGTCGCGGCTGGCATGGTCAACATGATCACGACTCGACAAGTCGAGACCCAAGCGGATCACAAGGAAAGACAAAATGGGCGGAAGAAGTAGAAGACAGAAGAAAATGCCATTAGCTTTAGTGATAGTGACAAAAATTATATAACTTTCCCACACGCCAATCCCTTTTCTGTATTTGCATTCATTTTAGAGGGTACCAATTGAAATGGGATTTCATTGATAATAGAAGCTCCAAGGATTTGCTCTATCTCGATACTTTCTTTGAACTTGGATTAAAAAAGAACCAACTAAAATCTCGCGAAGGGCTACTGTACAACCTAGACAATGAGCCTATAGTCGTCCAAGGAATGATACAGTTAGAGATCACCCTAGGCACGTACCCTAGAACGACGAGTCACACACTTGCATTTTTGGTTATCGACTTGCCCTTCGTATACAACACTATCCTAGGTAGGCCATTTCGAGTAATGTTCGAAGCAGTCACTTCGATGCCGCATTTAAAAATAATGTTTCCAATAGCATGTGCTATCGGCGAAGTACTAGGTGACCAAGTGACTGGGCAAACATATTACACGGTCCCAAATTGCGCCAAGCGACAGCGGACGACCTATAGGAGAGCTGGACTATAGAGATGAGACAACCATGCAGTAGGCAAAACCCGGCAAAGTTACTGACCTAGTATTACTAAATCCGGAGGACCTGGAGAGGTGTGTGTAGGTTGAGGGCTCACCCACCGGACCACTGTATGCAGATTGAGACGGAACATCGATGTCTTCACGTGGACACCCGCTAACATACATGGGATCCCGACTGGAGTAATGATCCATAAGTTAGGCCTCGATCCCAGCCGTAAGCCCATCAGGCAAAAACGGAGAAACCATTCAGTGGATAAGCTTGTCGCCATCCGGGAAGAAGTAAAGAAGTTTCTGGATGCCAACTTTATCTGAAAAGTCTAGTACCCTGATTAGCTTTCCAACGTCGTTCTGGTAAAAAATAGAAATGAGAAATGGCAGATGTGCATCAGCTTCACCGAAGTCAATAAAGCCTGCCCAAAAGACAACTTTCCTTTACCTATGATCGACCTATTGGTGGACTCGATTTCTGGTCACTAGCTACTAAACTTTATGGACGCATACTCTGGCTACAATCAGATTTAGATGAGCCTCGAGGACGAGCAGCACACCTTATTCGTGACCGACCAAGACACCTATTATTATAGGGTCATGCCTTTCAGTTTGAAGAATGCAGGGGTCACCTATCAAAGGCTCGTGAACAATATGTTCGAGAAGTAGATCGACTGTAATATGAAGGTGTACGTTGATGACATACTCGTTAAGAATAACACCATCAGTGATCATATTTGCGATTTTGTTGAGTCTTTCGAGGTACTCCACATCCACCAGATGAAGTTAAATCCTTCAAAGTGCATCTTCGGAGTATTCTCAGAGAAGTTTCTGGATTTCATCGTCTCTCAATGATGGATCGAAGTAAACACAGAGAAGGTCAAAGCCCTCACGGACATGTCTCCGCTGCGGAGCATCAAGGAAGTCCAAATGCTAATCAGACGATAGGCAGTTTTGTCCCTCTTTTTTGCGAAGTCGGGAGACAAGTATCAGCCTTTCTTTAAGGCTCTATGGGGGACTAAAGCAAACAGCTTCTAGTGGACTACAGAGTGTCAGGCAACCTTTGATGAGTTAAAGTGGTACTTGGCCAATCCGTCGTTGCTGACGTTACCCAGGGATGGAGAAGAGCTTTACCTCTACTTAGTGGTGTCGGAAGTGGCTCTTAGCTCTGTTTTTAATAGCCAAGACTCCAACTCTCAATGGTCGCTCTACTATGTGAGCAATACGTTGACCAAGGCAGAGACACGCTACCCGAGCACTGAGAAGCTGGCTTTGACACTTGTCTTCTCGGCCCGTTAGCTAAGACCATATTTCCAAGCTCATTGTGTGGTTGTCCTGACCTACTATCCATTGAAGAACATATCCAGAAACCTAACATTTTCGGATGGTTGGTTAAGTGGGCCATCAAGTTGGGCGAATTCGACATTAAATTTTGGCTCAGGCAAACCATCAAAGAGCAAGCCATGGTGGATTTCATTCTCGAGACCATAATCCCAATTGTCAATGAGGACCCCATAGAGGACACGGGTCACCATCCAGAAGAGCCAGAATGGATTCTCAATGTGGACGGTTCGTCTACAAGTTCATGCAGCGGTATTGGAATGGTCCTAAGGACCCCAAACGGGTTTGAGGTGAAGTACTCCTTAAACTCGACTTTTCGGCCACTAATAACGTCGTCGAGAATGAAGCCTTATTGGCCGGATTATGACTAGCCAGGGAGTGCTCAGTTAGGTGGCTAATGGTCTACAGCGACTCGATGCTAGTTGTTAACCAAGTCAATGGAAGTTTCAAGGCATGCAACCTTATCTTTGCCAAATACCTCGCCAAGGTGAAGCATGCCATATGGAGATTTGACAAGCTGAACCACGTCCCCAAAATTGAGAACTGGAAGGCCAACTAACTTGTCAGAGTATCAGCGGCCAACAATGCAAAGTAGTACTCGAGGGATAGGCGGGAGATTTTGAGCACTTCCAGCATAGAGGAACAGGAAGCGATACAAGTTTCCGATACTGAAAACTGGATGACAGCTTACTAGAGATATCTGGTGGACGAAGCACTGCCATAGAATGCGGACGAAGCCAAGCGAATTAAAAAATTAGCCGGTTGGTACACCATAGTCGATGGACGGCTCTATCACCATGACTACTCGACTCCGTACCTACGGTGCCTTCTCCCCAGGGAGGCTAACTACGCTTTGAGCGAAGTCTACATTGGGATATATGGATCACACATAGGCGGTAAGAACCTAGCGTTCAAGTTCATATGCCAGAGGTATTACTGGCCAACGATAAAAAAGGACGCCCTGGAGTTCGTGAAGAAGTGTGAGAATTGCTAGCTCCATGGCAATCTTCACCACCAGCCACTTGTAAAGTTGAGATCCCTCCAAACTCCTTAGCCTTTCGCGCAATAAGGGCTCGATATTCTCAACCAATTTTCCATTGTGGCTGGGAAAAGGAAGTTCATCATCGTAGGCATTGATTATTTTACCAAGTGAGTTGAGGCCACTCCGTAGGCTAAGATCACTGAGCACAATGCCTTAGAATTCGTCAACCAGATCATAGTGTGTAGATTTGGCGTTCTCGAGGTCATCATGACCAACAACGGATCCTAATTCTTGGAAAAACGAATCACCAGGTATTGCACTACTTTCGACATCAAATTGGTCCATATTTCAGTGGCATACTCCTAAGCAAATGGATAGGTGGAGGTCACCAATCGTACGCTACTCCACGGTCTGAAGACCAAGTTAGAGGACGCAAGGGACTCCTGGATTGACGAGCTATCCTCCGTCCTGTGGTCATACCAGATGACCCCAAAGGATCCAACTCGCGAGACACCCTTCAGTCTCTGCTACGGGACTGAAACGGTAATTTCGAATGAAATCGGACTTCCAAGTCTTAGGGTCAAAACTTTTAACCCACTTGGTAACTCCCAGAAGTTCAGGAAACACCTAAACTTCCTGGAGGAAGCTCGTGATGCTGTCAGGATGCAGATTACAACCTACCAACAACGAGTCGTCCGGTGTTATAACAAGAAAGTGAAAGTATGGCAATTCGAAGTTGGGGACTTGGTCTTACGAAGTATACAGGCTACGGATAAGATTATCAACCAAAACAAGCTTTCTCCTAATTGGGAAAGCCCTTTTCTAGTCTCAATTGTTCTGCGTAATTGAACATACAAACTCCGCACCCAAAATGGCAAGTTGGTCCCATGGACATGGAACGCGATTGACCTAAAGTGATATTTCCAGTGAAGATCCAAGTAGGTCATTTGTGTGGAATAAGCATGCTTGTAACATTACATTGTCATTAATAAAAGAAAAGTTCTTTTCCACTTGCATTGTGTTGTATGTCTTTTATCTCCTTTTTTTTTCCATATGAATGCTTGTTTACAGGCTGCATGAAATAAACAACCTAGACTGTCCCTAAATCGGTCGGGTTTTTACCTGTTCGCAATTAAGCCCTGGTCATCCAAGCGGCACATGTGCGGTCGAATTAAAACCTGGTCATCCATGTGGCCCGTAAGCAGTCAAATTAATTCCCGGTCATCCAGGCGGCCCGTAAGCGGCCAATGAGCAGTCGAATTAAACTTTGATCACCTAAGTGGCCTGTTTCCGGTCTAACTCAAAACCTTAGGGAGTTGAAGCGGTACGCGCAACAACCTCATCCAACAGGAGTTAACACTGTTAGCCTATGATGGTCAACATCTTGGCGGTAAGTGGCTCCAACGGTTAACACTGTTGGCCCGTAAGCGGCTCTAAGGATGGCTCCTCCAGCTCAGCTTGTGGCTTATCAACCAGCTCCTTCCTAGCGGCTGCAAGCAGCTGCTCAGTCAGAGCGGCTTGCGCCACTAAACCCATCGGCTACGGTTGTGCAATGACCATGCCACTTGCGACGGCGCGTAGCATGGCCTCGTACTCCTCCACAACCGCCTCTACTCCGGAGCGCTCTTCGGCTCCAGTAAGTTGTCCGGCTGTTACGTAATCTGGCTTTGTGGAGGATGAGGAAGAAGAAGGCACTATCGTCGTAGCTCTCTTCTGCCTTGAACTACTGGGAGTGTCGTCGGTGGAAGGTGCACCGGCTGCATTGACGGAAATGGCGCCAGCCTTTCTCTTGCCCTGTGAGGCACCCGGCAGTTGTTTAATCTCCTGGACCTGAGAAGGAGGCCCTTAACGAACTTTCTTGGCTTTTCCTTTGGAAACCAGATGATCCCTGCTGAATTCGTCAGGGCATTTTCTCATCAGCATCAGCAGTGGCTCCACGGCCTCCACCTCATCACTCTTGGGCATCTCAATGGAAGCCCTGGGGATCTTGCCCCAATCTCGGGACAAGGGCCATGAGTCATCAACACGAACGAAGAAGTAACAGTTCTTTTAATTCTTCAGTGAATCATAGATGGCCTCACAGACAAGAAGGTCTATGGCGGACAGAGAGATCCAGTTCCCACTCTGGGTGAATCAAAATATCACCCTAACTGCCTCCTTTGTTAGCATTCGTGAATGCTGGCATGGAAAGATGCATAGCGTGCAAAGGAAGCGAACGACATTGGTGTGAAGTCGTACTATGGGAACTTGGAGCACTGTAAAGATGTCCAGCAGCTCATCTAGAACGAGGATGTGAAGCCCACTCCTCAGGTGCACCTTGTACACAGTGATGCAGCCCCGAGGGGGAAGAAGGCCCTGTCGTGCTCACTTGGTATCACGGGGATGATCTCACGTGAAATGTTAAACTTCACGTACAACTCTCTCACCTCACCAGGGTAATCACAGAGGCAATCTAGACAACAGAAGGAGCCATGTAAATAAATGGAAGAAGAGCAGCAGAGACTTAGAAAATTTTCAGCGTGGAAAAGTTGAACGGATGGACTAGTTTTTATAAAGGCATGCAACCGTTGGTAAAGCAACGCCTCAAAAAAGCACGCCCATTGTAGTGGACACGTGTCGCAGTCGAAAAGGGCACAGTCTAATCGGATCTCCTGCAGAATTAATTATTGGGATCGCAAATTCACTACGTATTGACACACGGTAGACTTTTCGTCTGACAGTCTGGCGTCATGATGGCACGTTGTTTCAATTCCCATAAGTTCTCCAAAATTTGGCCAGAACGGTTAACTAATCCGGTCAACACTAGTTTCCTCGCAAGCTCTCCAAATTTTGGCCAGAATGGTCAATGATCTAGTTAACACTGCTCTTCACACTCAGCTCTCCGAATTTTGGCCAGCACGGTTAATGCTGCTCTTCACGCTATACTCTTAGGATTTCGGTCAGAACGGTCAATGATCCGGTCAACGCTGCTCTTCACGCTTAGTTCTATGGGTTCTAGCGAGAATGGTTAACGAATTCGGTTAACATTGTTGTACCTACTGAGTTTCCTGGATTTTTACCAGAGCGATTAATGAATCCGATCAACATTTCTTCCAATTTAGTTTTTTGCATCTTGGTGCACGATCAGCAGCCACAGTGACATGATCAGCAGACCAAGTACCACTATCAGTTTCAAGCTGTCTTTAGCAAGTTCTCCAATAAAAAATGTCCCATCATGAACATGCTAGAGGTTGGAGTTCTAGACTACTAGCATGGGGGGTTAGTGATGGGGACGCCAGTAACAGGCTGGCTAACAAAGGAGAAAACGATCTGAATCTACAACGGCCCAATTCTACTTGGATGGTCAATCCTTTCGTTGACTAAATGAAGAGCAAGTCGCCCGGCGAAGACCCAAAAGCAGGACGGCCTATTAAAGTCTAGAATGGTCAACACTTTCGTTGACTAGAGAGGTGGCCAGTAGACCGGTCGGGGCCCAGGATGCGCACGGCTCAAGCAGTAAATGGCCCACGTGTCCATCTCAAAGCCACAATGGTCATCTGTCCTATTTTTTCGCCTCTTCAAGAAAGTAAGCTCCATTGTAACGGCCATCTCTAGAATCAGCGTACATTTTGGGAGGAAGGCGCTAGAATCTGTACGCTACCTGCTGAAAACCCTAACTGTTACAAAACATAGAAGGAAAGAGATTGTTTTCTTGGACCATTACAACTAGGAAAGCGCTCACGCCTGCACCAAGGAAGACAATAATCTTTAGTAGAGTACGGGCATCCAACCCTTCTGCGTAAAGAAGACAGCTCAGGACCATGAATAAAAAAGGTCATGAAAGCTCACTTCAAAGGCATGCTCTTAAACACGCACTTAAGCACCTTCAAAAAGCCTTCAAGTAGTTTCAAACTCTCAAAAATTCTTAATCTCTCTCGAGCCCTCTAGCGCTCTCTCTCCCAACTTCCAATTTCCAATAAACTTTGGGCTGAGAAGTTCTACTACTCACGAGCAATCCCATAAGCCACTTATCCCACGAGTGCAATCCCACCTACACAAAACACTCATTAGTATTCACTCTGCATCCACATTCTCTTTTCGGAAAGCCAATTATTAACTTGAGTATCGGAGTATTTTCGGTGGTATTAAATCACACTGTCACCTGACCTCTCATTTAAAATTGTGGTGTGCAGGTCCTGAAGTTCAGCGAACGGAGACCGAAATCTGATGGACAACTCGACCTAAATCTATTCAAGTTTAAATCTAGGACACATCATATATAACTAAATTTATGTAATATATCTTTTTCTTCTTCAATTTAATATTTTATCCATCTCTCAAAAATTCTACTTACATCACATCGGATACATGCGGAGTTTCTAAGGCATATATCAAGCTCTCTGTTATTTTGGAGACACCTCCCATGTTGATATCCGTGATGCACAATATGATTTTAATGCTACTTATGTCGATGACCATGATTTATAGGACATGATTTTACAACTTTGGGTATGTTTATACGTTGAGATACAATTACGTCTTCGGATAAAGCATTAGAGTGGAAAGTATTGTAGATAACATTTTATCGATTATCTATAGTTTTGACCCATATTATTTGTAATATTAGGCTCATTATTGGATTATAGATATGACATTGAAACAAGTGAAGTAGCGAAAATTCGTTTAGTGGGTATAGAGCCTTATTATTATTAGATATATTTATATAATGCAAACTTGGATAAATATTCGATCTAGATTTTTGTTGACCCATTAAAACTATGTTTGAGTATCTGAATTTGTACAATGCACACCCAATAGAAACAAGGTTAGAGGAGCCTGCCTCGAGTTGTCATGAATCTCTAGGACAGTTAAGCAAATATCCTTTATGATTACCTTAGATTGGCATGCTATCGACAGACCCCTAGGAATGACAGAATCGAGAAAGTTAGCCATGGATAGGCCTCAGGGGCTCCGTTAATAGATTGATGAGTTGGGCAAGTTCAGGTACCAGCACTGTGCCCAGCTAGGTCCTAGGAGACTCTGGGTGCCGAATGCATGGTCTAGCCTGAGCTCTCATCGGGTATATGCCTATTGTCAAGTGCCATGTGAATGTGATGTGAGATTAGCAAGAAGACTTGCTTCGAGCCAAAGTAAATCCACCACGACCGTAAGGATTCTCAAAAAGACTAGCCAGGTCTTGAACTTCATATGAGATGAGTTGAATTGGAGGACTTGCACCATGCCCTGGCTGGTCTCATTCGAGAACTCGGCACAATGAAGTGGACCTCAATGGGTCCCCATATATATATAAGGAGAGATATGGAATTATAAAGTGAAACTTTTTATTAGAGAAAAATAATGTTTATAATTATAATAAACTTTTGGCCTGACCCAGATATAATCTATTATTATTATTCATAGTGTTGCTATTTTTATTATTTGTTAATCAATTAATTAATTAGTCCATGAGTAACTTTGAAGAATCCGCAGGCCATATGCATATTTCACGTAAACATAATACAATTAATACTGAATGAATAATGCCATTTGATGCGTCATGGATTTGGGTTGTTGTACAGATTAGAGGGTCTCTCGGTTTTCCTTGGTCAGGTGAAACTCAAGCGAGTTCGATCTCCATCTCTGATAATTTGGGTCTTACGTAACATAACAAACGAATAAGAAGTTAGAGGATTGGCGAAATTCACTCCCTGATTTATCCTTCAACCCTCAAGTCAATAATATTCCTAAAAGAGATAAAAAGATATGGGAATAAGGGATATGCGTGATGATGTAGAAGAGTGGGGTTGAGTCTAACTCGGAGATTACGCTCGGCTTAAAGTAGCTTTGACGTGTTATTGCGCTCAGCACGGAGTAGTTTGGATATTAAGTGAGTAAGAATTGTGGAGGAATTCTTAGAAGGCTCTTTGGGTAAAGAGTCGTCTCTTGTGAGCGCTTGAGTTTGAGTTTGGGTATGAGCGTATATGTAAGCGTGTCTCAGCATGTCCCTTAGAGTCCATCTGAAAGGTATTTATAACCTTTGGGCCAATTCAGCCTTGTTGGGACGCTAAGACTAGCCGTTAACTGTCTGTGCAAATTTGAGAGCTTGGTATGAGAATCGTGAGTGTCAATTTGGGCAACCATGATCAATAAAGAGATCCCTTCTTTATTCGATGCGATATTGGACGCGGCGGATATGAGAGTTGCTATTAGGGGAGATCCGCTAAGTTAGGAGTTGCTATTTCAAGAGAAATTGCGATTGTGGACAATATCCGGGGTGCCAGGTTGGTTAAGACAAGTAATCTGAGCACACAGAAAGAGAATTACGAGCCGTCCTGATTGGGCCGATGTTGAATCAGGCTGTCCAGCCAACTGGATGCTGTTCTGGTCAACAAAAGCGTTGACCGATCCTTGGGCTTGTGGGCCGGATATCCTCAGGGTCTGTTGCTAGTCCATGGGACTTTGTGATGGACTGGCCAATCTCTGCCATCCCATCACTATTTGTCTCACCCAAACATAACTATTTTATGGCTTACTC
>JAODPA010037233.1:0-12167 GCA_025585075.1 Nepenthes mirabilis | reverse complement strand
TATAAATAAATATTAAATAATTAAGATAAAAACGTTCATGAAGCTAAGGTTTCAATTACTAAAGTCAAATTATGCATAAGCCCAAAATTACATTGGTAAAAATGCAGGGGTGCGAGTTAGGGTTTTCACGTGTACAAAACCGTATAAATTACCAAATCAAACACTTAATCGATAAATAATTATTTTCAAGTCTTGGGTATCCATATGCTAGAGCCAAACAATGCAACAATCTCAAAATAAATTGGTTATACACAAGGGGGTGCGGGTTAGGGTTTTACAAAGCACAATACCGTATAAATCTTAAAAATTGGACATGAAATTGATATATATATGCATATTCAAGATATGGATAATATAAAATAAAAATATAAACGGGAATTGAGACAAAATACCCGAAGGTATTGGAACGAAAAGTGAAAATAGAGGAAGAAAATTATATGAATGCACTTATCTCGACCCGCTCTACAACTTTTATAATAGCTCTAAGTCGAATTCAAATTCGGTAGCCTCGATCTCCTCCTTCTCTCTATTCTCTTTTGCATTCTCTCTCTCCTCTTTCTCTTCCCACGTGAAAATGATGTGGAAATAACCCTCGCAGGTTTAAATATCGTAGGCTGGCACTTTGCCTCGGGTTCCAATGCCTACCCCGGGTGGTTGAGCTCAATCTCTTGATGTGGCGCAGGTGCCTATCCAAGCACGAGATTAATTTTGAACTAGATCTCTTAGTGTGGTGGCAAAGTAGACAACTTATGAGGGAACACATCTTCAAACTCGTGCACTACTAGAATCTCCTCAGTCGATAACTCATGGCTCTTCGCCACATGGCATACGCTAAATAAATTTCACATTTACTTTTTAATAGATGACGAGCTTGCAAAGTCAACATTCTTATGAAACAATCAATAGTTGTATGATTTCTTGATAACCAATCCATACCTAAAATAATATCAAAATCATGCATCTCTAGACGAATCAAATCAAAAGCTAAAGATAACCCATCCACCTCAATTGAACACCTAGGGTAAGAAACATCAGTAACAATAGAAGATCCCGTGGGTGTCAACACAACCAAGAAAAAATCAAGAATCACAGCAGAGAGTACAAGATGACAAGAAAACCGAGGGAAAAGGAAAGAATGGTGGATTTGGAATCAAAAAGTACCGAAGTAGAAGCACCACAGATAGAAAGAATACCTTTCACCACATCATCAGACACCTTGGCTTCACTTGCAGATACCGCAAAAGCCTTTCCTTAAACAATGGGCTTAGAAGAGAGGGCCTTCACTGGATGAGGACGCTCTTTGATTTTGTGCCACATTGCCCACAGTTAAAGGATACACCCAACTTCTTATAACAAGGATTATTCCCATGCATCTTCCCATAGTGCTGACACAAACCGACTGAAGCTAGTGAGGATGATGCGGTCTGGCTGCTTTTCTTCTTAGAATCTGGCTATCTCGTCCTCTTGGGTAGTCTCTCAGAACTCGCACCAGAGCTAGCACTAGCACCACTCTTACTCAGCGTCTACTTCTTGAAGAACTCTTCCTTAGTAAGCTCCCTCTCGTGGATCCTCTCGTAGATTAACACACGGTCCAACACATCCACATATGTCGTCAACTTTAAGGTTGCCAGCTGCTTGTGGATATCATCCTGTAAACATTGAAGTAATTTTTTTTTTCTTTCTCCCTTCAACTTTGACCATATACGAAGCATACCGAGCTAACTTCATAAATGTTGCGTCATATTCAGCCACTGTCTTTCTTCCTTACCACAAGTAGATAAATTCTTCCACCTTTTGCACTCAGATGGCGGACGGAAAGTATTTCTCCATAAATACTCCCTCAAACATAGACCAAGTTATTTCATACTCCGGAACACTCATGGCCCTGTTTTGCATCTCCCACCAATGATAGGTTTCACCTTCCAATCGATACGAAGTAAACAACACTCGATCCTCCTAGGGGCAACGGATCACGGTGAACACTTTCTTTAGTCGCTAAAACTTCGTGTCCGATTTAACTGGGTCTGGCTCCCCTAAGAACTTAGGAACTCTCTCATAAACGAATCGATCATATGCTGACGGTCCTGGATTAGCAGGAACTAGGGGAGGAGTAGGAATTGGCACTGGTGCAATATTCCTCTACCCCATATTCTCGATTATAGCTGCCATAGGACCCAACAGATTCAAATATTTGGCCTCACTATCACGAGGCTGGCAACCTCCACAAGTAGTCCTTCTTGGTGGCATTACTTGCTATCGATATCTATTCTGAAACAAGAATGGTACAGGTTAGATTACAGGTTGGATATTAACTAGAACATAACAATTCTACACAATTAAGCACAACTAGCAGTTATAAGTAGGGCAATTAGAACAATTAAGACAACCTAACCTAGCCTAACCATCCTATGCATATCTCTACTTATTCCATCTAACCTATATTATCCTAGGCTTTCGCATAAGATTCAAATGAAGCTTAAGGTAACCTGTCTCTGATACCAATTGTAACGAATCACATTTTCCTAACCAGAATCCGACAGAGTTTCGGCAGAAAAACGACCATTAGACTAATACAAACATGTACAAATTCTTATACCGCATGCATATATATCCATAAGTCACTTTCACAGGACCACAAAAACTACACGTGGCGCCAACGTCATAACTCGGTTACGACGTTGGCTCAAATAAGATGCCACTAGGTGCCCAAAAAAACCATAACTTGCAAAAGCACATATATCCATCAGCAGCGAAAACTATACTACGAGCATATCATCATAACCATATACATATATCAATATACAAAACCATCAAAATACAAGATACTCCAAAGAAAGGGAACAAAATTACAAAATTAAGTCTACACAATCATCTTCCACGTTCTCCATCCTAGCTGACTCAAATCCTCTACTTTGCCCCATCAGGCATAAGAGTATGCTCATCTGGAGGAAAAAAAGTAGTAAGGGCGAGCCAAATACTCAATAAATATAATATAATCAAGGGTAATAAATAATATATGTAAAATAAAGCAGAGGAGAAATGTGAGAGAAAAATAATGATGCATGAACATGAAATATGAACAAATATATTTCTGAGAATCATTTATATTTTCTATTTTACTTATTCTTTCCTTAAATTCTAAAACATGTAGAAAGTCCATTTAAACTTTACGAATTAGGACCAGTAGGCCTTACTAACTAATAGTGTGGTCGAATGAGGAAATGAATATGTATGTTTCCACACTATCTAAGGCATGGCCCACACAGTTTAACACCCCGTGGTGAGCGGTATACCTTTAATCCGATATATAGGGCCATATCACAAATGCCACAATGTTCCCTGTAGCCTAGAGGTAGTCTTTGTGCTTCAAGAATAATATCTTAAGGTATGTTAGGGAATACTACCCTTTAAAATATAATCCTTGGTCCAATTTATATTTTCTTATTCTTAGAAAAATTTCATATTCATTCATAAAATATTATTCTCACTTCGGGAGAACGGTTCATCAAACATATCATATTATTGAATTCTTTTCTTATACTTCTCATAATTTGTATAATTATCAAGAACTTACATTTTCACATGACTTAGACTAGATGCATAATCAATACAAAACATGGAGAAAAATTAAAATTCTTACCGCTTAGAGCCAAACATAATTTTAGAGCTTCTGGATAGCAAATTTCCTTCACAAATACATATAACGTAATTTTTGGAGTATACACAAGATAACATAGTTAATATACATGCGTATAAATATCCCGATTGATGTCCGATAATGTTTTCGGTTTACCTAAAATTAACACATAATAATATATGTGAATAACTATCGAAAATCAAGATACCGACGTCCATAAAGTTAGGGTTTTGAATTTCTAAAGCCAAATCATATAAAAATTATAAGGAAATCGGAAAATTTTGAAGAGGGGTGTGGGTAAGGGTTTTCAGTGCAAAAACTACACAAATCTCACAAATTGAATATGAAATCAAAGTATTTACATGCCAAGATCATGGATAATATAAAATATAAATTTAATTGGGTATCAGAATGAGGATATCCAAAGAAAACAAAATGAACATGCAAGAAAACGAGAGAAAATGGTATAAGTGTATTTATCTTGATTCGATCTATCACTTTTCTAACTAGCTCGAGCTCAGAATTGGACTCAAGAACGTTAGATTCTTCATTCTCTCTCTACTTTTTCGATCTCTTTCTCTCTTTTCTAACGTGGGAAGCCAAAAAATGACCGTTTGATACCATCGCTAGGTATTTATATCATGGAGCGCCGGCCGGTGCGCGATAGGTGCTATTGTGCTATTTCAGGCGCCTGGCGTGCGCCCCTCACTGAATCTTCCTACGCTTCCGGAACCTAATTTTTTCATGTGAATTAAATCTAATTTTGATTATATTAATTTAATTATCTCTTAATTATGATGCTAAGAAAATCAAAACCTCACATCGGTACCTTACAGTGTAGAAGCAAATATAATTTCAATTTTGATCGATTTTTAAGAAGAAGGAAGAAAAGAAATTTGTTAAGATTGCATTCCATGTTTTATGTAGTTATATCCTATATGATTCCTGTCTCTTCTGATATGTTTAAGTACAAAAATTCATGCCTTTGCATTATATTATACCTTATTGAGTATTTGATTCACTCTCATTATTTTTACTAACCCTTTAGATAAGTTGCACAAACTCTTATCGGGTAATCAATATAGAAGGATCAGGTGGACTTGAAGAGTGTAAATTATTATACTTTTAAATGATTTGTTTGTTTAACACTTGGGGTAACATTCATTGTATCTAAATGTTGTGTTTTAGTTTAATTCAGTTTCGGATGATAGATGTAAAATAATCAGGTTGTGGCCGATTTTTTATAAGGTGGAGTTGTGGTATTGTGGAGTTTGATATTGGTTATTATGTCATGATAGTCTTGCACAAATTTTCTTATGCAGGATTGTTGTTATGATGACTTGAAATGGATTTGTGTTTGGCAGGTATATGTTGTGATATGACAGAGTGATGCCAGGAGTTTTTAGCTTCATTTATGTATAAGTCATAAATGTAATTGCTTCCATAGTTTGTTGATATTGAATGTTATTTCAGTAATGCAGGTATCTTTTCTTACTTAAGGTGCCACATCATATTATTTCGGTTGGTGTCGAAGCTACCAATGTTATGGCATGTTTTTGGATCCTGTATTTGTTATTATTTATCTATACTGAGGTCAGTTGATGGTGTCAGTGACGGAACGGATATTTTCTTTATTTTTTTCTCAAAAATTTTTGTCAAAATAGAAATAGAAATTTAAAATCATAATTCAAAACATATAATTATTGCAGAATTTTCAGCAGAGTTTCTTCTATAATTAGATGGAAACTAAAAGTATAACCTGTATTAAATAATTTAAATCAAGTACACAACAACACAGATATCATCATCTTATCCTACAACACACATACACAGAATCTCAGTCTGCCATCTCATCCATGACTCAAATCTAGTCCTATCTATTATGTCAAAAATATAAAAGAGATGCCATTTAGGAATTATATAGAATCCAAAAAATATATAGCAGAAGCAGTACTATAAACCCGCAAAAGTATAAATTACTATTTCATCACATACATACTATATACAAGATATCCATATACATAAAACCATATTCATAAATCCATGTACAAAACGAAGTAATTACATTCAATTGTAATCTTCCAAGATCTGTAAAAAGACTTAAGATATTCAAAATCAGTAGGCTAAACTTAAGTTATTCCTTTTCATCCGGTATCAACTCTACCGTCTCATTTGGAGGGAAAAAATAGTAAACAGTGAGACAAAACCTAACAAGGTACATACATACATGTAGTAAATCCTGTTACGCAGTGCAGTTATGCAGATATGAAAATATTTAAAAGTAGAATAGGACATGAAAAACAGAGAAAGCATGATTTGACAACAATTAAACTTCAGAAATTAGAAATCGGTAAAGTCATACTTCAGAAATCAGAATCAGTCTCAACTATATAATTTATAAAAAAATTTTTATTAGTAAATGATCCTACCAGTAGACTCTACTAGCGGAGGGGGCAAATAATCGATGATAGATTGTATTTACTCTACATAATCAAAGGCCAGAAATAGAAATAGAAGAATCTCATCTCATAGGATTAGAACAGAAAGGCTGGCCAGTAACAGTAACTACCCTCTAAGTTAACGCCCTGAGGAAGGGCGGACTACGTATAACTCCATGGACGGAGTTATTCTCGATTACCACCATAACATTCTAAGGTATGTTGGAGAACCTAATCTGACTGCATATCAGTCCCGAGTCCTAAATAACAGTGTCAGAAATATATATCCTTATCATTCTTAACTGAAAACCCTTTTTCATTTTAGAAGTCAGTCAAAAATTTCACAGTAACTCTTCAGATTTATTTTCAAAACAGGCAGTAACAGTTTATATCCTTAAAAAATTTAGCAGTATAAATCAGTGCAGATTTTTTAGATAAAAATCACATACTGGACATTATAACATGATAGATTAACTTTTATATAACAGAAATGTTGGATTAAAATCATTATATTCCCTCATTTTCCCACTTAGGGTGTCACAAAATCTTCCGGATGATAAATGAACACCGAACACATGTATTTATACGAAATCAGAGGGATATATATCAGTATATACTAGTAAACACGAAATCTGTTCAATTAATCAGGAGAAATAGGTATTATTTATAGTAAATATGTAGAACCATGGATTTAAAGTATAAATACCATGTTTGAGATTTTAAACCACTGTAAAAACAGTAAATAACATTTGAAGTACATTTGTCCGAGCTCGATCTACCGCTAATTTTACCCGGAGCAGATTACAATGGGCGATTTTTTCTTCCCTCTTCTCTTCTCCCTTCCTTCTCCCTTGTGCTGCTGTTGTTCTACTGCAGGAAAACCCCCCTTCCCTTCATTTAAACAGAAATGGATCATAGCGCGTCGGATAACATTGCGCCTGTGCTCTAGCACGCGATGAGCGCGTGACGAGCACAGGGTTGCTGCCACGCTCTCACTCGAGCTTGCCTTGCATCCAGCGAGTAGGGGGTTTTTGGATTTTGTGCTCGCTGCCACGCCTTGGACACACGGCAAGCGCCACCCTGCTGATTGCTGAACTTTGGTAATTTTTTTACTTTTTACTTCTAATACACATTCTTTCATGCATGCTTAACCTCATCTTGATTATTATTATTTTTATTAATCCTAAATTATCATGTTTTGGATCCGAGACCTCACACTCTGCCCCATTTACTGAAATTTCATCATCGAAATTGAACAGAGTTACATTCATCAAGAAAACAAGTGGGGATACTTATTTCAAATCTCCTTCTTGGGCTCCTAAGTGGCCTCATCCGGTGAATGATTCCTCTCAAGTACCTTCACTAGGGGAATAGTCTTTGTGCACAATATTTGTTCCTTTCGATCCAAAATTAGTAACTGCTCCTCAATATAGGATAAGCCATGTCAACAGTCAAGGGATCGTTCTCAATCACATGCGTAGGATCATGGATATACTTCCGTAGTATTGATACATGAAATATATCGTGTACATCTGCTAAACGGGACGGTAGTGCCAATCTGTAAGCCACTTCTCCGATCCTCTCCAGAATCTCAAAAGGCCCAATAAAATGCAGCTTTAGCTTTCCTTTCACTCCAAACCTGAATATTCGCTTAGATGGTAAAACTTTCAGGAATACAAAATCTCCTACTTTAAATTTTAGCTCTAACCTCCTCCAATCTGTATAACTTTTCTGTCTACTTTGAATAACTTTTAGATTCTCGTGAATCAGTCTAGTTTTCTCCACTGTCTCTTTCACAATCTCAGGGGCCATAATCATTTTATCTTTAATCTCTTCCTAATAAATTGACGATCTACACTTTCTACCATACAATACCTCAAAAGGTGCCATATCAATACTTGCTTGGTAGCTATTATTGTATACAAATTCTGCCTAAGTCAGATAACTATCCCAAGTTTCTTTTATCTCTAACATCGAGGCCCTCAATATATCCTCAAGGATGTGAATGGTACGATTTAACTGGCCATCAGTTTGGGGATGATACACAGTATTGAATCTCAACTCTGTCCCCAACTCTTTATGTAAGCTATCTCAAAATCTCGATACAAAACATGGATCTCTATCAGACACAATCGAGGCAGGTACTCCATAAAGCCTCACAATCTCATTTATATACAACTAGGCCAGTCTGTTATGAGAATAGGTCATCCTAATCGCCAAGAAATGGGCTGATTTTGTCAGCTGATCAACTATAACCCAAATGATATCACGATCCCTGGGAGTCTTCGGCAAACCCGACACAAAATCCATAATAATATTCTTCCATTTTCAGCTCGGGATTGGCATTAACTGTAACAACCCAGAAGGCTTCCTCCTTTCAGCTTTCAATTGTTGGCATACCAAGCATTTCTTCACATATGCCATAATATCTCTCCGCATGTTCCTCCACCAAAAAGTCTTCTTCAGATCGTATTACATTTTATTTGTCCTGAGGTAGATGGTATATTGAGACCTATGAGCTTCCTTCAAGACTCTCTCATTCAATTCTCGGTCGTCCGGTACACATAATCAGTCTCTGAACCTCAATACTCTATCAGTTTGGACATTAAAATTAACTCGAGAGTCTGTATTCAAGTCATTTACAATATCCACAAGAAATGGGTCACTCACTTATTTCACCTTAATTTCATTAATCAGCTCTGGCTGAACCTGAAGGTAAGACAAAAGCATTCTATCACTCCGAGTGTACCGTTGGATATCACATTATTTCAAATAATCCAACATTTCCATCTGCTTGATTTGTAATTTAGCCACATAATCTAATCGATGGCTCAAAGCATCCACAACTACATTAGCTTTCCCTGACTTATATTATATCTCACAGTCATAGTCTTTCAAGAAATCAAACCATCTCCTTTGCCTCATATTAAGCTCATTCTGTGACAACAGATACTGTAAACTCTTGTGATCAGAAAAAATAAGGACCTTCTCACTATACAAGTAATGTCTACAAATTTTCAAAGCAAACACCACAACAGCTAACTCCAGATTATGAGTTGGATAATTCTTTTCATGCACCTTCATCTATCTAGACCCATAAGCTATAACCTTACCATGCTGTATCAATACACAACCCAAGCCCGTCATAGAAGCACCACAGTATACCTCAAAACCACCTGAATCATCCAGAATAATCAGTACTGGGACTGTAGCTAATTAGTCCTTTAACTCTTGAAAACTCTAATCACATTCCTCGATCCATTCAAACTTAGTTTCCTTTTTTGTCAGTCGAGTTAGAGGCATAGCAATTGATGAAAAATTCTCTACGAATTGCCTGTAATAACCTACCATGCCCAGAAAACTCCTAACCTCAGTTACAGATATTAGCCTACTCCAATTTGTAGCAGTCTCTACCTTCATTGGATCCATCGAAATACCACCACCAGAAATCACATGCCCCAAAAATATCACCTCTTCAAGCCAAAACTCACACTTGCTCAACATAGCATACAGCATTTCCTCGTGAAGTACTTAAAGTACTATCCTCAAGTGAGTTTCATGCTCCTCGTAATCCCTTGAGTACATTAGGATTTCATCAATAAATATCATCAAAAATTTATCCAGATACGGCCTGAACATCCAGTTCAGAAAGTAGTGGGTGTATTTGTAAGGCCAAACAGCATAATGAGGAACTCATAGTGGCCATATTTCGTTCGGAAAGTAGTTTTGGCCACATCCTCTGGCTTGATCCTCAATTAGTGATAATCGGACCTCAAATCAATTTTCGAGAACACCCGAGATCCTTGCAATTGATCAAACAAGTCATCGACACGTGTCAACGGATACTTATTCTTAATCATAATTTTATTTAAATCACGATAATCAACACATAGTTGCAAAGACCCATCTTTCTTCATCACAAATAATATCGGTGTACCCTAAGGAGATGCACTTTGTTTGATAAAACTCTTATCTAACAATTCTTGTAACTGTAGTTTTAATTCTTTTAATTCAGCGGGAGCCATACGATACGATGTTTTAGAAATCAGACTAACACCAGGAATAACAGCAATCTCAAACTCAATTTCTCGGTGCGGAGGTAGTCTAGGCAACTCCTTCAAAAATACATCCTCAAAATCACTAACAATCAGGATATCCTTAGCCGATACACTATATCTCCCAGTGGTGTAGGTATATACCAGATAAGCTTTATACCCATTTTTCATCAAGTGTTTGGCGTGCAAAGTAGAAATTAACACAGGCACCACCTTCCTTCTAATGCCATGAAAGAAAAAGGGTTCCCTCCTAGGGAGATCAAAATAAACCCTTCTCAGAGAATAATCAATATTGGCATGATATTTAGTTAGCCAATCCATCCCCAAAATGATATCAAAATCACCAATATTTAACAATATCAAATTCACAATCAAACATTCCCCATTTAACTCAACCACACATCTAGGATACACAATATCAGTAATTACAGGAAATTCAATCGGAGTACATACCGCTAACACATAATCCAAAACATAAGGGGCAAAGATAATGCAGCATGCAAATCAGAGAAAAATAAAGGAATTGGTAGACCCTGAATCAAACAATATAGATGTTGGAACTCGTTAAATAGAAAGGGTACCTTTCACAACATTCGGGGATGCAACATTCGGGGATGCCTCCGGATCCTGAATAGTCATTGCAAAAGCTTTAGCTGTGACAGTAGGCTTCTTTCCTTCTACCCTCGGAGGTAATGGACAGTCTTTCACCGCGTGGCCTTACTGTCCACATCTAAAGCATGCTCCTAAAGACTTGCGACATACTTGCCCCAGATGCTTTTTTCCACAGAAAGTACAATTAGCAGCTGATATCCTAGAGCTAGTATCTGACTGAGCTGGAATGATACTCTTCCCTTTATCGGCTGTCCTTGCCTTTTTGGATGGTTTAGAAGATCCCACATTCGATCCAACACTAACACCCGTCCAACTAGCCGTCCTTTTTGCATAAACCTCTCTGTTTCCAATTCTGTTTCATGGATCACTGCCCTGTCTAGAATATCATCATATGTCTGGAGCTTCAAGATAGACAGTGTCTTTCTAATATCGTCCCGCAACCCTTACTGAAACTTCTTTACTTTTCTGAACTCATCCTCCGTATAAAACGGCGCAAAACGGGACAACTCAGTAAATTTTGTGTTGTATTCCATCACCGTTATATTTTCCTGTCTCAACCTTATGAACTATTTCTCTTTCTTATCTTGAAGACTGGATGGTAATATTTCTCCATAAATGTATCCTCAAATATTTTCTATGTAATCTCATCATCAGGCACTCCTAATGCCCTTTTCCTCATACTCTACCAACTGTCAGCTTCGCCTTCTAATTTATATATTGTAAAAGTGACCTTCTCCTGGTCAGTGCACCGAATTATAATAAAAATCTTCTTCATCCTTTTAAGCCAAACGTCCGCCTCTGCTGGATCCAACTTTCCCAAAAAGCTTGGTGCTCGCTCTACTGTATATTGACCATACGTGGTCGGAGCTAGAATTGTCAGAGTTGGCTTGGGTGCAGGAACTAGGGCCATAAAACGATGCTTCACCGACTCAACCACATTAGTCATCATCTCCAGTAAGTCCACATATGCTGCGTCTCGATTGTGGGGGTCCTAGCACTACTACTCTTCTACCTCTCCTATTAGCCATGTGACGGAACGGATTATTCTCCATTGAATAACCTCCGTCAATGACTACACAAGCCTTAAAGCCCATAATTAAGCTATGGGTTTCTACAGAAAATCTAGCAGAGTTTCCTCTGCAACTGGACAAAAACCAAAATACAACCTGCTTAAAATTTATTTCCTGCAACAAGCACACATCTATCAAAGGCTTAACTCAAAGCCTAAAACACCCCACACAGGATCACAACACTGCCATATCATCCATGGTTCCAATACAGTACTCCTATCTACTATACTGGATCTAGAGAGATGCCATCTAATTAAACAAAACTCCAAACATAAGTATACAGACGCGGAAGCATAACTAAATCATCATACATCTGCGGAAGCATAATAAAACCATAAAAATAACATCGATGAGC
>JAODPA010037211.1:0-12167 GCA_025585075.1 Nepenthes mirabilis | reverse complement strand
AATAATTAATATATCTAAACTAATTATATAGTGTTGCATCCCGGGTTTTTGGTTGCTGTACGGATTAGGGAGCCTTCGGATTCTATGTTCGGATTGAATCTCGAGTGGGTTCGGCCTTTGTCGTTGATAACCTAAAATATACACAACACATATAAAAACAAGAGGTTAGAGGTCAGCTGGATGTCACCCACCAAAAATACTCCAACACTCAAGTCAGAAACATTCTACAATGAACAAGAAGGGGTGCATGCTTAGAGGTGTGTGGAAGGATGCAATGTATGCGGTGGGAGTGTGAGAATATAAGAATGCGGAACTCAATGAGCGGTTGCGGGAGGCTAGGCTTCGCAATTGCACTGCCATGAGTAGCTCACTAGGGATGTCGAGAGAGGCTGTTGGAGTTCGGTTCTGAGAGCAAGTTTTAGAGCAGGAGTTCCAGAAGCAAGTCTCAGCGCCCATAGTTTAAACTATTGTCAGAATTTGGGGTACCAAAATTTGGATGCGGATCCCTTCTCCTGTAGAAGGAGAGAAAATTTATAGGCTTCATGGTGAGGAGCTTCGAGCGCGAGATTTCTCCAATGGTGATAAACAGGGATTCACCAGCCACTGACCGCTAACAGCCGCCAGTAGTGTCAATTGTCGCCTAGTGGTGGTGGGGAGACCGCCGTGCGTTGTAAAGCATGCTAGGTCTATCCCTTTCGTGTGGATTGACTGGGCAGTGGCAAGTAGCGAGTGTTGACTCTCGCCTCATTGGTTCACTCCCTTTGGGCTAGCACTTGTCACCTGTAGCCTCATTAATGAGCTGGAGGGGGTGCTGATTGGTTGTGCCTTTTGGGCTGCCATGTAGGCCACTGAGGATTTTGGGCCACATTGGTTCTCGTGGGCTGACATTGCTTGGATTGGGTCTTGCGCTCCTTGGGCCTGATCAACATCAGACCCAACACTAGCCACCCATGCCTGGGCCAGCCTATAGTCGGGCCCTGGCATGTCCATGGTGGGTCTAGTCAGCTACTGTGCGTCCCTCCTCAAGATCCGCTAGACCTTGTCTTCTTCTGGCGTCGCATCTTTCCTAGGCAATGGCGCAGGCTTTTCAGTTGCCGCCGAGATTCAGCGCCTTGAATGGAAGGATTTGCACGCTGAAGCCCATGTCTGCTCTAATGGCTTTCCTATTTTATGAATGACGGCTATCGGGGAGCGTGCCTACTGGACGCTAGTAGGGCGCTGGCTCACCCAAAAATAGGGGAGCCCCCTCCCCCGGTTGGAGCGATCCATGCCTTAGCCAATCCTTGGAGGAGCGATGTGGAGTCCTTGGCTTGCCCCACTTAGAGCGGGGATCCACGAAGGAATAGGATGGACTCGCTAGAGATCCAAAGCTACTGTTGAAGACTATAATCATGCACTTCCTGCGGGCAATTCCTCGCCTAGATGAGGGTGGCTCGGCCACTTTGCCACCGTCATACATCTCCCTCACAGCTAGCATGGCCTCCAGTCTACGAGAGGATCATGGCGGAGCTATCACGAGGCTCTTTGCCCTCGGGATTGTGCATCGCCGCTGACCTCGACCATGGCTGATGGATCATGTATGATGCCGGTGAAAGAGGCAAGAGCCAGAGTCCCTGGGGGTGCATGCAAGCTAATCGCGACCCCTATGGGACTACTGCGATAGGTGCTGGTCCTTCCACTGAAGGTGGTCAGGATGAACTTGCATGGCCTGCCAGCACCGGTGGCACCAGTGCTTGGGGGGATTGGATTTCTGGTGATGGAGCCAGAGGGATCTGATGTAGATTATATTCCCCGATCCGGCTCCCACATGCGATGCTATCATTCCAGACTTCATGCTCCATGTTGTATTTTTTTCCTTTTTTGTACTTTCGCTGTCGCGAGGCTTGTACTTTGTAAAGGAAACTTCGATTAATAAAAGCAGCAGTCATTGCCTTTATTCTTCTTGCTTTCCGCGTGAATCTTCTACTTCATCGTTTTGCATGTTATGTCCTAAGGGCTACGAGACCCTCTTGCCGCCGCACACGTCAGCCTGTTCGCTTGAGTGCGTCCAGTTGTCTGCCGCCCATCCTGCCGGTGTCGTCCCTCGAGTCCCGATGCGAACAGTCAATGGGAGGACGCAGCATGGAGAGGTCACTGGTGCTTCTGTTTCAGGAGACTGAACGCTGCTAGCGGGTGTCACACCCGTTGAATTTTCTGATGCATTGATTGCGTGAGAAGTCCTAGGGGCATCACGTCACAATGATTTCCTTTGGAAAGGCGCGATGCCTTAGGGATCTGCCATGTGGAAGAAGCCAGTTGGTCCTCCTAACGTGCTTTTGCCTTCAAACGATTCCGTTTTCCTAGTGGGTTTTCGGCTATTTAAATGCCAAAATTTCTCCAAGTCTCACGTCCCTTGCTCAGAAGTGTGAAATCTGCACTACTGTTGCTTTCTTCTCCTCTTCTTTTAACATTTCAGTGTCAATGGAGAGATCACCCTCCTCCTCAGAATCTGAGTCGTCTTTTGAAGAGTCAGTGAGGGACACACACGCCTCAAGGGCCCACAATGTGGCTATGCCTGGCGCTGCGGCAGTAGAAGGTTGCCATTCGGAGGCCTTTGTTGTCAGGCCAATGAAATTCCTAAGGGCACCGCCAGGCTTTGAAATGGATGGGAAGTCTACTTCCTCACAGCGCCGGAGGCTTGGAAGGGTTGACCCATCGCACCTTCATGTTGCTAGGGCAGTGGAAGAAATGGAGGCTCGTGTGCAGGCCACCATTGGAATGGTCGAGCAGACTCGGGCTTGTGCGGCCCACTTTGAGCAGGTATACATGGAGTCTGAAGTAAGGGTGTCACAGCTTGTTGGCGCCAACATGCAAGCCCGGGACCTTATTCTGGCTCTTCAAGAGGAGCTCGAGCAACTTCGGGTACATTCTGGGGAGGAACGCACGCAGCTAGAGGCTGAGTTGAGGTTGTGGTTTAGGCCCAAAGAGCTGGCTCCTGTGCTGGAAAGGAGGTTCCAAGACGGTATCTGCCTCAGCTGGAGGATAGTTTCGCTGGAGGAACCAAGCTTCCTCATTGGCTTCCTGGGCTCTCAAAACTCAAGCGCTAGGACATGCGCAGATCTGATAGAGTTCACGGCTCCAGATCCTTCAGGACTTAAAGAGGGCAGTTAGTTGTAACTTGTTGCCGCTGGTTGCCTCCTTTTGTAAAAAGAATTTATTTGTGAATCATTTAATGAAATTTTCTTACTTGGCTGAGCCACTTATTTACTGTTGTTTATTCTGCTTGAATGGTCCACTCTTCCTTCTGGATCCGTGCTCTAGAAGGCTTGTCGCCTCCGTTCCTGGCAGTCAGAATCTCCGCATTTAACGTGGGTGTGATAGTTTGGATTTTGGCAAGCGGTTGAGGCGATAGTGGGTTGCAGTCTGACAGGCACCATGATTGGCTGCTGCTTGGAACTCGTAGCATTCTGCCAAATGGGCACGTGTCATAGCCATCAATTGGAGCGCCGATTACGTTTCCCATGTACTGGCACTCTGTTGCCTATTTAAGTAATGTCCTGGCAGACTTGCACTCTTCGCGCTTTCCAACACTGAGAGCTTTCAATACTACCCTGAGAGAGATGGCGAAGAAGAAGAGTTCTTCCGCCTCTTTCCGGGTTTCTCGCTCGATATGCCATGGAGTTGGCAACACCGTGTCTGTTCTGACGGCGAGCATTGTTGCTGCACTGATGGTTGATTACGGGATCCCTAGTAGTTGGGCCTACCTTGCTCCTAGCTTGACTGGAAGGGCTAATGCCCCTCTAGAGGGCTTTATCACCATTTATGAGCACCAGCTAAAGGGAGGTCTTCACTTCTCCATGGAGGTCGATTTATACGAGGTCATTGAGACGTTGGGTGTTCCTGTCGCCAGGCTTCACCCTAATGCCATCCACTATCTGGTTACCATGTGTGTCTTTGTTCGTCTCCACGCTGACGAGTTCATTGCAAATTCAGCGAAGGTGATCTTTTGCTTTACTGAGTCAGAGGATTGGACCTCAATGTCTCCTCGAGCCGATTTTCACTCTCAGGGGACCAAACCTGACTTGGTGAAGAACTTAAAGAACCATTTTTTATTTCTGCAGTGTCCTTTGGATTGGGAGATCACCAACGAGTGGGGTCCAATCTCTGACTTTTTTTGGGCAGACGTGACCGTCGAACAAGTGAGTCAAGAAGCAAAACTAGCGGCGGATATTTAGTCGCAGATGGAGACGTTTTCCAAGCAAGGACATTACCTAACTCCCACTACTCTTTCTGTCGCCAAGTGGGGGCCCCCGTGGAGCTGGACAGCCGCTACCCCGGAGAAGAAAATGGCTGGGGCCATTGTTCTCTAGGAGCTATCGAGGGAGCCCTCTGGTGAGAGCGACTCCTTGCTAGAGACCTCTTCAGATGGAGAGGTGGAGGCTCCATTGAAGAAGCTGAGGACAGCAGGAGGTACTTCCACCCAGAGGTCGCAAAGGCTGGCTGCAGGGCAAGTCACGCATGCCGCAAGCATTACGCCGGAGCAGGTGTTGGATTTTGAGCCACAAGAGGGAGCGGCTGAGCATTTTCCGATTCCCGCTGTTGTACTGGTTGAGTACGGAGTTCCCATGGTGGAGCTCCCTTCTAGAGGGGCGTCCCCCATGGACCCCTTCCTCGATTTAGGGCCGCAGGAGGTGGCTATTGAGGGCGCGATGATCGTGGAAATTGATGCGCTAGGATATGAGGAGGCCATTGAGGTGGGCATCTTGGAGCCCGCGCCAAGGCCAGTAGAAGCTCCAGAGTTCGTTGGTTTGTCTGCTAGAGCACCCTCTGAGGCGTGCATCCAAGAGACTACCATTGCTGAGGAGGGTGTCAAGGCCGAACGGGTTGCTAGTCCACCCAGTGCCGGTATGACCCACGAGGTTGGCATGGTGGAGGCGACCTGAGAGCCAGCACCCCCAAGTGTTCCTTCGACATTGGCGATGCCTGATGTTCCCAGCTTTGTGGAGGTTGTTAGCGAGCCTTCTGAGCCCCCGAGTGTGCCTACATCATGAGGTGGCCCTAGCCGCACAGACACGACCCCCACCCAGGTATGATCATCCTAGAATGTGCATTCTGCAGTCGGTGGGAATTTATTGATGTGATGTGCACTCAACTGCGTGGGAATTTCTGCTGGATCAGGGAAGAGTCCAAACAGGAGGTGGTGCAGCGTGTAGGGGTTGAGATTGCGACGCTCAGGGAGGGAAGTGAGCGGTTGAGTGAGGAGAACGGACGACTAAAGGAGGAAAATGAGTGATTGAGGAGCCCGATCTCCACTCTGGAGGATGATATCTCCCACACCTTGACAGACCTCAGGCTATGGCGTACCCCGGAGGAGGTGGGCCATGCGCTAGATGTCAGGTTCAAGGATGGCATCCGCCTGTGCCGTCGGATTGCCTCCATTGCATTACCGGGTGCTTTTATGGGAATCTTTCATCTGAGGAACACAGGGATCTCAAACAACTCCCACCTGAGAGACTTTTCTGAAGAGGTTGGTCTGTCAAATCTGTAGGGTAGCCAGAGTTTTTTGTACGGCTTTCTCCCTTTTGTTGCTCAATCGCCGCCTTGTAATTTTGTAGGTATATGACAAATGAAAGGAAGCTTCTTTCCTCGCACTTGGTATTTTTAAGTACATGTGATTTCTTTTAGTCTTGCAACCTGTATTTTAAGGGCTAAGCTATCGAGCTGTCATCGCCAAGGCCCCAATTTGGTGCCTTTTTGCGCTGTACTCACTCTTTGTTAGAGGATGTCGTCGCATCTCATGCATTTAGTGGAAAGCTCGGTCCAGCGAGGTGGACGTCGTTGCAATCCAAGTGAACCACACTAAGGGCCAGCTAGGTTTTCAAGGTACAGTAGCAAGACTTTGGGTCTTAGGCCTTTGTGTGCACGGTATCTGTCTGAGGATCTCGGCCCCGCTCAAGGCGTTGTCCCTTGTGCATGGTCCTATCCCACGACCATTGTTGACTGAGGGTGCTCTCTTCTTTGGGAGAAGGACGCTACACGCCTACCATTCTCGCCCCCTAAAGTTTTATTGGCAGCATGTTGGGGACTTCAAAAGCCCCTAAGTCTAATATTTCGACTGCATGGGTCACTTGGTATGGAACTGAGGTTTTGGGGCTACTCTGGGCCTTTCGACATGGACCTAAAATTCAGGTTCGACCGCTTTAGGGCCACTTGGCACGAGGCCAAGGTTTTGAGGGCCACTTAAGGCCTTTCATTGTGGAGCCGAAATTCAGGTACGACTGTTTTCGAGCCGCTTGGCATGGAGCCAAGATTTTAGTTTACAGGCAGATGAAGATCCTCCCAAGTTAGGGGCAGTCTAGATCGTTCCATCTTTTGAAGATGTCATGCATGCAAACATTCATACGAATGGACACAAAGGAATATGGAAACAATTAATTTCATTAAATGAAAGCACGAAATACGTACAAACACTCTTCATTGTGTGTGCGTACGCCTTACTTTGGCTTGGTGTTGGACTGTTGATAGTACTTCTTGAGGTTGGCAGCGTTCCAGGTTCGAGGGACCAACTTGTCGTCCTACGTTCATAGCTTGTATGCTCCATTCCGAAGGATCGTCGAGAAGTAGAACGGACCCTCTCAGCCGGGGAGAGTTTGTTCCTGCTAGCGGCCTTCCTCGCTGCCTCTACACTCCTGAGGACTAGGTCTCCAACCTTTAGAGGGCGCTCTTTCACCCGTCTGTTGTAATACTGTGCGACACGTTGCTAGTAGGCTACTATCCTTAGATGGGCTGCGTCACAGACCTCCGAAAGAAGATCCAGGCATTCCCTAAGTCTTTGAGAGTTGGTGGTTGGATCAAAGCACTCGACCCTCAGGCAGGGAAGTCCCGCTTAGACAGGGATGATCGCCTCAACTCCGTAACAGAGGTTGAAGGGCATCTCCCTCGTGGGTTCTTGCAGGGTCGTACAGTATGAATAGAGCACAGAGGGTAACTCGTCAACCCAGGAGCCCCTGCGTCTTCAAGCTTGGTCTTGAGTTTGTGCTGCAACATTCGGTTGGTGACTTTAACCTGACCATTTGCCTAAGAGTACACCACAGATGTATGAATCATCATGATGCATAAGTTCGCACAGTACTTGGTGAATCACTTGTCGGTGAATTAGGTTCTGTTATCGGTCACTATGACCTCGAAAATCTCAAAATGGCAAACGATGTTCTAGCGGACAAACTCCGTTGCGTTTTGCTCGGTGATTCATGCTAGGGGAACTGCTTCGACCCACTTGGTGAATTAATTGATTTCGATAATAAGAAACTTCCTCTATCCGGAGGCTAAAGGTATAGGTCCAAGGATGTCGAGCCTCCATTGTACGAACAACCATGGGAATTGAAGGCTGTGTAGCTCCGTATGAGGCAGATGGGTCATGAACCCGTGAACCTGATAGCTCTCGCATTTCCTAACGAATTGCAAGGCATCCTGTTTCATCATGGGTTAGAAAAGACCTTATCGCATGATCTTGAATGCAAGGTTTTTTCCTCCGATGTGCAAGCCGCATATGCCGAGGTGGACCTCACTCAGCTTGTACTCAGCTTCTTCTGGAGTTAGGCACTTTAGGTAGGAAGTCGAATACCCTCACCAGTATAACCTACCATCGACGATTACATACCAATCTACTATCTTCTTTATCTGCTTAGCTTCATCAGCGTTCATTGGTAACGTCTCATCCATTCGGTATCTGTAGTATGGGGACATCCAGTAGTCGCCTTCGCTTACCCATGGTACCTCCTGGTCCGAACTGTCCACGCTAGGAGCGGCCAAGATTTTTTCGCATTCTCCTAGCATACTGCTACAAAGGTCCCGTAGCTACATCCCTCACCAACTGATTTGCTTTCCAGTTTTTGGCTTTGGGTGAGTGTCCGATCTCAAAGCTTCTGAACGTCTGGATCTGGGCCTTTGCTCTCGCCAGGTACTTTGCGAGTTGCAGGTTTGATTCCTCGAAGGGTCCTTGGATCCGATTGACCACTAGTTCTAAGTTACTGCACACAACTAGCAACTTCGCAGAGCATTCCTTGGCTAGACGGAGCCCCGTGAGAATGGCTTCGTATTCCGCCACATTGTTGGTGGTAGGGAAGGCTAGCGTAATGGAGTACTTGATCTCTGATCTGTCTAGAGTTCTGAGCATGACTCTGGCTCCGCTGCCTGTCCAGGTCGGTCGCGGTTTGTTGTGGTAAGAGAGCTGTCAATGTACACGCACTTCTCAGGCTCGGCGGGGTCTACGGGGATCATTTCGATCGCTTCACCTTATTGGGCTTACTATAACGTGGCCTCATCACAAAAATTTAAGTCTCCGTCAAGCCGGTCTGACACCGCAGGGGCGACTTGGGATAGGTAGCACGTCCGTCCCATCACTTGATCACCAAGCACCTCTCCTACACTATACAACGTTGGAAACTTCACCTTCAAATGAGGGATCAAAGTAATAGCCCCGAAGGCAGTGAGGAATGGTCTACCGAGGATGGCATTGTAAATAGACGGTAGGTTGATGACAAGAAACGTTAGGTCTCGCGTAGCGGTAAGCAGGTAAGTTCACATTGTGATCTCTAACTTGATCTTTCCCTGCACGGGCACAGGTTTGTTATCTAGGCCATACAGAGGGCCTTCAGTTGCTCTCATCTGGTTTCGTCTCAACCAAAGTTTCAAGAACTCATCAACATACAACAAATTTCAAGAGCTTTCATTATTAATAAAGACTCACTTTAGTTGGTAATCGACCATACCATATGAAATGAGAGCAAATACAATAAGATGATCAGAATGAGGGAATGTTACATGCATCATATCGTCACTACAAAAGTTAATGACATCACTCCTATTCTCTACTCTCACTCTCCTGCTGCTGGAAGCTCACTCAGGTTGCACCTGCCTGCTGCTCCTGGTCGGCCCAGTCGAAATCATGCTAATCACACCCACGGCCATATGGTTTCTCAGTGGCTCGATCGCTTCACCTTCTGAAGCGGCGAGGGCCAACCCCGAGCCCTCCACAAACAGTTGGAGGTGTCTGTGGCGGATTAGGTCCTCTATTTCCTACTGCAAGGTTCGGCAATTCTCCGTGGAGTGCTCCAGAGACCAGTGGTACAAGCAGTACTTCATCTGGTCTCCATAACTCAGGCTCTTCGGCATTTTTGGACACTTGAAGAACTTCTCATCCTGAATCTACATTAGGATTTTTACATGGGTATCGTTCTGGGGAGTGAGGGACACTTTCCCATGCTCCTTCCTGGATCCCAGCTTGGGCCGCGGTTGCTTGTGGCAGTCCTGGAAGCGGTTGCTGTCGCCATTCCTCTTCTTTCCGATGGCAGGCCTGGGTCCTTCAGGAGGGCAGTTTGCACGTTTGGGACGCTTTGTCTCATTCGCCTCCTTTGTTGAGATGTAGGCTCTGGCGATGGCCTCAACTTTCCAAAAAGACTGAGGGGGCTAGTGCGACAGATACTTGAAGAAGTCCTCAACTATCAACGTGGTAATGAAGGTGTTGATCTTTAGCTCTTCAGAGAGCTGGGGGATCTGGCGCGCTTCAATGATGAAGTAGTTTACGAACCGCTTTATACCTTTGTCCAACCTCTGGAGAAGGCGAATTAGATGTCAGGGCTACTTCTCTTCCCTCCGGCTGGAAGTGAACTGGCTCAAGAAGCTGTTCGTGAGTTTGTCGAAGGAGCGGATGGAGTTTGGTTGAAGGCCATAAAACTAGAGCAACGCGTCCCCTTTAAGAGTGATGGGGGAAGCACTGGGACATCATAGTCTCACTCGCTCCATGGAGGGACAGGTGGGTGTAGAAATAGTTTAGGTGGTCCATTGGGTCCTTACTCCCGTCATACCCATCCAATGTTGGCAATTTGAACTTGCAGGGGAATGGATGGGTCCGGATGTCCATTGCGAAGGGTGATCTTCACAAATCAGCCGAAGACGGTTCGGATTTCTCCTTGAACGGGTGGTTCCAAATCATCTCCACCTTCTCCTCCATCCGCGGGGTGGACCACCTCCTCCGTGCATTGATGACATTGCGGAGCTCTGTGTTGTCCTACAGGTTCTGTTGGTCGTGCTTGTCACGACGGCTGTCCGCATGGGGTGGCCACGCATTACACGAGCTTGCGGCTGTCTGCCTCCTTTCATTGCGGGAGTTGCGGGGGTTGTGCCGCTCGAGGCTTTCCGCTTGCTCGTCCCAGCTATGAAGGCTTCCGACCATCGTTTGGACCCTACTACCCAAGGCCACTTAAGCCTCAACGTCATCAGGCTGATCTGATCTGGCTCTAGCACGACATCTTGCTCGCTTGGAGGACGACGCCCTAGGCGTTGGAGGAGGAGCCCCCATCCAATATGTACCCGTCTGATTGCAGAGTGCTTGAAGCATCAACCTCATGTCACCTACCTCGGCGGCCATATTGTGGACGTCGGGATGCGGCCGCTCATCAGCCTGGCTACCCACTGAGGGATTGTCGCCGCAGGCAGTAGTATCTCTTGGCGGTGCGCTAGCTTACACTCTGGTGTTGACCATCTTTGTGTAAGAGATTGAGTGTTGATGGGAGACACTAGACTTTTTGTCACGTTCTCACAGACGGCGTCAATATTGCATCCCGGGTTTTTGATTTCTGTATTGATTAAGGAGCCTTCAGATTCCATGTCTCGGTCAAATGTCGAGTGAGTCTAATCTCCGTCGCTGATAACCTAAAACCTGCACAACACAAACTATAAATAAGAGGTTAGAGGTTGGCAGGATGTCTCCCATCGAAAACACTTCGACCCTCAAGTCATAAACCTTCCTCAATAAAAGAGAATGAGCGCACGCTTAGAGGTGTGCAGAATGATGCAATGTATGTGGTGGGAGTGTAAGAATAAAAGTGTGCGGAACTCAATGAGCGGTTGCAGGAGGCTAGGCTCCTTGATTGCACTGCGATCAGTGGCTCACTAGGGATGTCGAGAGATGCTGTGGGCATTTGGCTCTGAGAGCATGTTTGAGAGTAGGAGCTCCAAGAGTGTGTCTCAGTGCCCAGAGTGCGAACTATTGTCAGAATTTGGGGGACCAAAATTTGGATGCAGATCCCTTCTCCTGTGGAAGAAGAGAAAATTTATAGGCTTCATGATAAAGAGTTTCAGGCGTAAGAATCCTCCAATAGGTGAAAAATAGGAATTCGCTGGCCACTGATCGCTGGTGGCAGCCAGCTGTGTCAGTTGTCGCCTAGTAGTGGCAGGGAGACTGCTGTGCATTCCAGACCATGTTTGGTCTACCCCTTTCGCGTAGATTGGCTGGACAGCGGCAAGGAGTGGCGCGAGCGGCGGCAACTGGCAGCGCTGACTCTCGCCTCATTGGTTTGCTCCCTCTAGGCTAGCGCCTGCAGCCTCGTTAATGTGTTACAGGGGGTGGTGAATTGTTGCGTCTTATGGGCTGCCACGTAAACCACTGAGGATTTTGGGCCGCATTAGTACTCGTGGGCTGACATTGCTTGGATTGGGCCTTGCAGTCCTTAGGCCTTATCATCGGACCCAAAATATAAGATTATGTCATTTTATCATAATTCAACAAATCAATAAAGTATATACCTTATCATATATGACATTTTTCTAACATTTTATATTTAAAATAAATAATACATATAAATAGAATCTTAAATTGATGTGTATACCTAAGTTCTATCTTCGACCTACCAAAGTTTGTGTCTACCATTTTTATTTTTTGAATCATATCAATCCACCTATCCCACTTCTTGGATTTAGGGCAGCACATATTTCTTTACGTATATGGGCAGGTAAATGCCATAAATACCCATGTTTAATAGTCCAAAAATGCCGACTTGGTTTGCACGCTGCCAAATCCCCCACTTATCACGGGCTTGCCAGCAACCACGCATTCTACTAGAATGCTTCCAATGTACAGGTTTAATTAAAAATTATAAATTTTATGGGCATAGAAGCTTGACCTCTTGACTTCAGCCATCCTTAATAGCTATAAATATGAAATATTTATTGCATAAGTTTTGCAATCGTCTTAGCCTGTGTATCATCGGTATTAAAAAAGCTATTTCATGATGCTTATAGCACTGGCGCTTGCCCTGCTCTTTGCCACCACAAATACAGGAGGTTGCTCTCACTCTCTCTCTCTCTTTTTATGATTTTTTTTATAAAAATTTATCATATTACCTAAT
>JAODPA010037200.1:0-12170 GCA_025585075.1 Nepenthes mirabilis | reverse complement strand
ATTGAGTATTGATGCGTCTCTGGATCTGAACTTCGAACAGATTTGGGTGATTCTCTGGATGTGGTTCCGGCTCCGTTCCCTGAGTTGGATCCTGCACACCACTAAATAGAACAGGAGGTCAGTGTGTCGGTGGGAAGTTGTTCTACCAAAAATATTCCGACGCTTAAGTTAGTCAAACAGTTTTCGAAAGAATGAAACTGAAATTGAGAGAAAGAGAGACAGAGAGTATTTTTTTCAGACGTAAGAGGGACGAGTAAGCCCTCTTGAATCTGGAAGGTGGGAGGTAGTAAGCGGCCGTGAAAGGTGCGCTTGTTTGCCTTAGGGTTGTTGGTGAATGTGTTTGCGTAGCTGAGAACGTTGGCAATTCTGAGAGTTTCAGTGGCAGAGAAAGTAGTTCACTGAGAGCACTTGTTTGCGTTACAGAAAGCGTTTGCGTAAAGAATCGAAGGCGTGCATTGAATGGTGATTCAAGGGCTTATTAATGGTGGAGATGATATTTGGAAGGAGAGATCCCCCTGTGATCCATGGCTGGCTTGCCTTTTGGAGCAGGCGTCAGTTGTCAAGTTGTGAAAGATAGCTTCCTTCTGAGGCGGCCAATAGCTTTTCAAACCGGTTGCCTTCCTTCTGTGCATGTTACCGTTGGAGAGCCCAAGTTGGTAAGGAATTGGGTAAATCTGGCGCCTTCCTTATATGAAGCGTGCCAATTTTATCAGTGTCCATTTTGGGTGCCAGTTGGAATCGTGGAAAATCCTGGAAAGCCGTTGTTGGCCTTTTGATGAATCGTGGGTCTAAACGGACCAGGCCCGTTACTGTAGAAGGGCTTCTTTGGGCCCAACGCGTAGAATTCAGACGGTCAACGTTTGAATTCACCGTATGCAAGCGAGTTGGTCGCCCGGATGGTCAACGCCAGTGTTGACCGTCATTGGCTTTTAAGCTTATGGGTCTGTTCTCCAACTGGACCGTTAGAGAGTTGACCGTCCTTCTTGGGCTTCCGTTAATTTTTTTGGGCTGGCCTATTTTTGGTATACCCATCACTAACCCCCCATGCTGGTGGCCAGAAGTTTGGCATCCAGTATGTTCATGATGGGATGTCCCTTATTTCTCTGAGGATCCCGTAGGACTTCATGAAATGCATGGAAGAGAATTTGATCGGAATTGTTGACCGTCCTAGTCAACTCTGAAGAACCAGAATCATTGACCGTCTTGGTCAATTCCAGAATTGTTGACCGTCCTGATCAATTCCGAAGAATTAGAATTGTTAACCGTATTGGTCAATTCCGGAGAACCAGAATCGTTGACCGTCTTTGTCAATTTCGGAGAATTAGAATTGTTGACCGTTTGGTCAATTCCGGAGAACCAGAATCATTGACCATCTGGGTCAATTCCGGAGAACCAGAATTGTTAACTGTCTTGGTCAATTCCGGAGAACCAGAATTGTTGACCGTCTTGATCAATTCCAGAGAATCAGAATTGTTGACTATCCTGGCCAATTCTGAAAGCGTTTTCTGCCCGTCTTGATGGACACGTGTCTCCCTTGGGTTAGGTGGATATCCTGGCCATTAATGTATCAGAGATCCGCCTTTTGCAGGGTCAAGTAGGGAGGCGACACGTGGAAGGACTGACAGCGTCCTTAATGAGGGGTTTCGTGCTTGGTGTTTAAGTTTGCCTTCCGTAATTTGAAATCATTCACGCATTTAGTCCTTTGTCTTCTTCGTTCCCGTTTTTCAGTGACATTCGGAAACCCTAGTCTTCTGAGTTGCCATGGCCTTCATCGCCGATTTCGCCTCCGTCTTGAGAGAAAATGACATTAAAGCCCTGTGTATCGAATTCAATATTCCAAAGGAGATCACGTGGAGGGTCCCAAGAAAAGACGACAGGGCCTATGCTCCACCGGAGGGGCACATTACTATTTATGAGACCCACCTAAGGAGCGGCCTCCGCCTTTCGTTGCCGGAAGAATTGGAGTCGATCCTGAAGGCTTTTCGCGTCCCCATCTTTCAACTCCATGCCAACGCCGTGAGATCTCTGTACCATGTGTATTTTTACTTGAAAACTTGGCAAAAAGCTTAAGATGTCCGGCGTTAGGGTTTTGTTTAAAAGAAATCAAGGGGGAGAGTGGATATCGCTCGTCCCCCGTGCCGGAATAAAGATCGGTAAAGCCATATACGACTCGTTGAAGAATTGGAAGAACCAGTTCTTCTTCGTGAGCGTGTCAGCAGCCTGACCCATTGCGAGGGAATGGGGCGAGGTTCCGGAGGCATATTTTGGGACGCCGACCGCGACGGAGACGGCAGCCTATGCGTGGCTGACGAAGGCAATAAAGGAGAACCTCGACGATTTTATTCGGGATTTTTTGGTTTCTCGAGAGAAAATGAGGAAAGTGAACTGGGGTTCGCCCTCCCCAGTTAAAAAACCTATGCCTCCCGTGAGGATGATGAACCCGGAGGGTTCCAAGGGCATCCTCATCCGTATGTGGCCCACAGATGAAGGCTTCATTGGTCTGCTGCCAGAGAAGGTGTTGGAGACACCTTCGTCGTCGTCGTCCTTCATCGACTACGTGGCAGTCGGGATCTGCGGTGGGGCTAGCAGCACCGCGAGCCTGGAAAAGACCTACGAGGATTGGCCGGCGGACTCAGGAGTCGTCCTGGCGCAGCCTGCGCCACAAGGGGTTCCTGGTACTGAATCGATGGGATCTTTTGAGGAGCTTGCTTATGAGTCGGTGGTGGCTACGCGAACTTGTGTTGTGAAGTCAACAGTGGGGCTCAACTCTTCAGCAGCTGCTCCAGAGGCTGCCGGAGGGGATCTTGCGATAGCTACTCCAGATGTTGCAAGAGAGGAGCCCGCAGTTACCATGGGTGAGATTGACGCGTTCCTAGATCGCATTCTGGATGAGGCAGTGGCGAGCTTGGCGCAAGAGGATGCTTCTGGTCCACCGCCTTCTGGTCCATCGCCAACTGGGCCAAGACTAGAGTCCAGGCCCAAGAGGCCCTTGAGGAAGATTTATGAGGTACGATTCCTGTAATGGCCTTCTTGCGTTTCTTTCTTCCTTGTATTTATAATTTACACTTTATTTTTGGTCCTGTGCAGTCAAGGAGGCTGATCTCTGCCTTCTCCCGGGAGGTGGAGCAACGTGATCGTATCATCGCGGACAGGGAGGCAGAGATCGCCTGGCTGAATGCCAGGCTGGCTGCTTCAGGAGGGGAGCACCTCGAGAAGATTGCTGCCCTTGAGGCTGTCTTGGCGGGCATGCAGACGAAAATCGCTAGCCTGAGAGTTAAAAATGCCCGTTTGAAAGAGGAGGAAGATCGGAGCAAGGCAAGCAAGAAGCGGCTTGCAGATCGGATATCCACTTTGGAGAACGAGCTGGGTCTCCGAATTCGCCCCCACGAGCTCGAGGGCATGCTGCATGCCCGGATGTTTGAGGGGGTTCAGGTCTGTCGGCGTCTCGTGAGGTTGATCGATCCTGACTTCCCCATTTAGGAAACCGCGGGGTGCAGCATAAGAACGATCTCGTGGAGGAGGAGCCCTGGGACAGTCCAAAGGAGCCCCGTTCAGTACCTCCTTAGCCCTTTGTACCCACCCTTTTTTTTTCTTGCTTGCAATTTTGTAACTTTGTAATATTTTTTTAAAGCAATGAAATGAAAATTTTCACTTCCGTATCTATTTATGCTCATTGCTTGTGTTTACATGCTGTGTCACATGGGGCGGCCAATTGAGTTGGCCGGAGACCGTTGTTGGGTCGCCTAAGGAGCTAAGTCCCTAAGCTTGGCAGGTGATTGTATTAACTAGCATGGCGGCACCGTACAAGTGATAACTTCGGCAGCCCTTGTTGGAGAAGAAACGTTTCTCCCTTCAACCGTCGCTGACTGATCACGCTACCTCCTCATAGAGGAGGTCGTTGCGCGTGCTATGTAAACCCCCTAAGGTTTTTCGACCGCTATTGGGCTACTTGGATGACCAAGGTTTAGATTGCTCATGGGCCACCTGGATGACCAGGGTTTAGACCGCTCGTGGGCCACCTGGATGACCGAGGTTTAGACCGCTCTGGGTCACCTGGATGACCAGGGTTTAGATCGCTCATGGGCCACTTAGATGACCAGGGTTTAGACCACTCATGGGCCATTTGAATGACCAGGGTTTAACGAAAGGGTGAAGATTCTCCTGACTTAGAGGCAGTCTAGGTCAGGTAACCTGCAAAGAAAACATGCACACGCAAGTAATAGGGATGCTAAGTACACACTTATCTGTTGTAAATTGAAAACAAGCAGGCGAGTGCACATAATGATGCAAGTGCGTACCTAGGTTCGTTATTGGAAGTAACGCCAGAGGTGGGTTGCGTTTCATGTTCGTGGAACCAGTTTAACGTCCTGGCCTCGGAGTTTGTAAGCTCCGTTTTGCAATACGGCGGAGACGAGGAAAGGCCCTTCCCAATTAGGGGAGAGCTTGTTGCGGCCGACCAGCTTGCTTGTGGCCTCGACGCCTCGCAGAACCAGGTCCCCCAAATAGAATTGTTGCGCCTTAACTTTTTTGTTGTAGCATCGGGCGATCCGATGCTAGTAGGCCGCTGTCCGTACTCTGGCAGCGTCGCGGGCTTCTTCTAACAAGTTTAAGTGCTCCCTGATTTTTTGGGAGTTAGTCTATGGGTCGAAGGATTCCATCCTGAGACTCGAAAGCCCGATTTCGATCGGGATTATCGCTTCAGTCCCGTAACAGAGGCTGAAGAGTGTCTCACGTGTTGGTTCCTTCGGGGTTGTCCGATACGATTAGAGGATGAATTGGAGCTCGTCAGTCCAGGAGCCCCCGGCGTCCTTTAACTTAGTCTTTAACCCGTGGAGTAGCGTACAGTTTGTAACATCCACCTGTCCGTTGATTTGCGGGTACGCCACCGAAGTGTGGACCAGCTTGATGTCAAGGTTGGTGCAATACCTGGTGAAACGTTTCCCTGAGAATTGGGTCTCGTCGGTCACAACAACCTCGAGAACGCCGAATCTACAGACGATGTTTTGGCGGAAGAATTTCAGGGCATTTTGTTCTGTTATCTTAGCCAGTGGGACAGCTTCGACCCACTTGGTGAAGTAGTCGATGCCCATGATGATAAATTTTCTTTGCCCCGTGGCAATGGAAAATGGGCTGAGGAGATCGAGCCCCTATTGCGTGAAAGGCCAAGGAGCTTGAAGGGCCTTTAGATCTACCGATGGCTGGCAGTGAAGGTTGCCGTGAAGCTGACAGCTTTCATATTTCTTTACGAACTCTATCGCGTCTTTTTTCATCGAGGGCTAGTAGTAGCCCTGGCGCATGACCTTTAAGGCTAAGTTTTTTTGGCCAATGTGTGACCCGCAGATCCCGAGGTGAACTTCGCCTAAGGTGTAGTCAGCCTCCTCAGGAGTTAGACAGCGAAGGTATGGGGTTGAATAACCACGGCGATACAGCCGCCCGTCAACCACAGTGTACCAGCCGGTTGTCTTCTTGACCCACTTGGCTTTTTCCACATCGTCTGGCAATGATCCGTCCACCAGGTAGTTAAGAAAAGGCGTCATCCAGTTTTTCGCTTCGGAAATCTACATGGCCTCTTGCTTCTCTATGCTGGGAGCGTTCAGGATCTCCCGTATGTCTCTCGAATACTGTTCTGGGTTTTCGGCTACAGTGGCTTTGACCAGCTGGTTTGCCTTCCAGTTTTCAGTTCGAGGAACGTGAACCATGGTCAATTTGTCCAAACCCTGGACGGTCTCCCTCGCTCTTGCCAAGTACTTGGCTAAGAGAGGGCTGTTTGCTTCGAAGCACCCGTTAACTCGGTTAATGATTAACTCTGAGTCGTTGTAAACTGTCAACCTCCTGGCGGAGCACTCTTTGGCTAATCGTAGGCTGGCTAGTAAGGCTTCGTACTCGGCAATGTTGTTGGTTGCCGGGAAGTTGAGTCTGAGGGAGTATTTCACCTCAAACCCGTCGGGAGTTGTAAGGACAACTCTAGCGCCACTGCCCGTGTTGGTAGATGATCCGTCTACGTGGATTATCCATTCCGGAACTCCGATAGGCAGTTCCGCGTTTTTTTCAGGCTGATCCTCGAGAACTGGGACAATGAAGTCAGCCAGAGCCTGTGCTTTCATAGTAGGCTTGGGTTGGAATTCAACGTCGAACTCGCCCAACTCGATAGCCCACTTTACTAATCGTCCAAAAACGTCGGGTTTCTGGAGGATGTTTTTCAGGGGTTGGTCCGTGAGGACCCCTATCCGGTGGGCCTAAAAGTAAGGCCTCAATTTCCGCGCAGAGAATATCAGCGCCAAGGCTAACTTTTTTGCGTGTGAGTAATGGGTCCCTGGGCTGGTCAATGTTTCGCTTATGTAGTAGACCGGTCGCTGGGTGTTGGAATCCTGGCGCACAAGGACAAAACTCAGGGACACCTTCGAAACTGCTAAGTAAAGATATAATTCTTCTCCGCCCTTAGGTAACACCAACAATAGTGGGCTGGCCAAGTATCGTTTTAGTTCATCGAAAGCGGCTTGGCATTCCGCTGTCCACTGGAACCCGTTGGATTTCGTTCCTCTAAGGGCTTTGAAGAAGGGCTGGTACTTGTCACCGGACTTCGCAAGGAAGCGGGACAGTGCTGCCAGCCGTCCAGTCATTCGCTGAACGTCCTTCACGTTCCGTGGCGGAGCCATGTCGGTGAGCGCCTTGATCTTCTCTGGGTTTGCCTCGATCCCCCATTGGGAGACGATGAAACTCAAGAACTTGTCGGAAACCACTCTGAAGACACATTTAGTTGGGTTCAGTTTCATGTGATACATACGGAGCACCTCAAACGACTCTTCTAGGTCGCAGATGTGGTCGCCAGTGACCTTGCTCTTAACGAGCATGTCGTTGACGTAGATTTCCATGTTGCTATCAATCTGTTTTTCGAACATCTTATTAACCAAGCACTGGTAAGTTGCTCCAGCGTTTTTGAGTCTGAAAGGCATCACCTTATAGCAGTAGGTGCCCTGATCGGTCATGAACGAGGTGTGCTTCTCGTCCTCTGGACTTATCCGGATCTGGCTGTAACCCGAATAGGCGTCCATGAAGCTTAGCAGCTCATGTCCGGCTGTGGAGTCAACAAGCAGGTCGATCCTGGGCAAGGGAAAGCTGTCCTTTGGACAGGCCTTGTTGACGTCGATAAAATCGACGCACATCTGCCATTTTCCATTGCTTTTCTTTACTAAAACAACATTAGAGTGCCAGTCCGGGTATTAGATTTCTCTAATGAAGCCTGCGTCCAGCAGCTTCTTCACCTTCTCTCGGATGACGATCAGTTTTTCGACGGAGTGGTTACTCCGCTTCTGCCTAACGGGTTTTCGGTTGGAGTTAAGTCCCAGCCTGTGGACCATCACTTCTGCCGGGATTCCAAGCATGTCTGCTGGAGTCTAAGCAAAAAGGTTAGTGTTCCTTCGCAGAAACGCAATTAGCTCATCGCGCAGTGGTCAGGTGAGTGAGCCATCGATCTATACGCACTTTTTCGGATTCTCCGGATCCAGTGGGATTAGATCAGTGGCTTCACCGGATTGCGCCTGCTGGAGGATAGTCTCATCTCTGTGGTCGAGTTCCCCTGTCGTTTTAGTGCTGCCACTTGGGGCAATCTGCGACATATAGCAAGTTCGTCCGGTAATCTAGTCGCCCAGCACCTCTCTGACACCGTAGGGCGTTGGAAACTTCATTTTGAGGTGCGGAATCGAGGTGACTGCCCCGAATGCTGTCAAGCACGGCTTGCCCAGTATAGCGTTGTATACTGAGGGCAGGTCGAGTACCAGGAAGGTGAGCGTTCGACTTGCTATTTTTGGATACGTCCCTAAGGTAACTTTCAACTGGATAGTCCTTGAACGGATACTGGTTCGTTGTCAAGACCGTATAATGGGCCTTTGATAGTTTTTAGTTGATTCTTTTTTAATCCTAACCTGAATAAAGCATCCAAATAAAGCAAATTTTTTGAACTACCATTATCAATAAATACTCACTTCAGTTGGTAGTCTACATTACCATCTGAAACGAGTCGGATACAACGAGGGGATCAGCATGGGTGGACACTACATGGGCTAAATCATCATCACTGAAACTAATTGAGTTGTCCGCCGTGCGTTGCTTCTTCCTCCCGGTCTGCTGCTCCTCGCTGCCAGATGGATTTTTTGCGGGTCGGGTGGTGACCATGCTGACGACCCCCGCTGCAATCCGATTTCAGGGTAGAGTCTGCTCCTGCCTCTCTTCACCAGCCACTCCAGAGCTCTGTCTAGGACCTCTGACAAATTTTGTGATGTGGCCTCTGCGAATTAGATCCTCGATCTCCCTTTGCAGCGTCTTGTAGTCCTCAATTGAATGGCCAGCAGAGCGATGGAAGTCACAATACTTTGACTGGTTTTTAGAGTCATTCTTTAGCGGTTTTGGCCACTTCAGGAATTTTTCTCCACGGATGTGCATGAGGACGTTTGAGCGCGTGTCCGTCGGAGGCGTGAAACTGGTGGGCCCATAGTCTCTGTGTTCTGGGGGCCCAGTCCGGCACTGTTTCTGGCGGGAGTGTTTCCCGCCGCTGTACTTCCTCTTTCGTTCACTAGGGTACGGCCGAGGCTGATCCGCCCGTTCTGGATGTTTTGCCTCGTTGGCTTCCTCTGCTGCAGCGTAGGCCCAGGTGATGGATCCACCTCTCGAAAAGTTTGAGGATTTTTGTAGGCCATGTGCTTGAAAACGTCACCGTAAGTCGGTGCAGAGATGAAACTGCCCAACTTATCTCCTCTGTGATCCTGGGGATTCTTTTGGCCTTCGTCACGAAACGATCCAGGAAATGCCGTGGGTTCTCTTTCGGCTTCTGCTTTATGTGGGAGAGATGTCACGGCTACTTCTCTTCCCGTCGACTCGAGGCGTATTGAGTTAGGAAGAGATCCGTGCGCTCACGAAAACTGCTGTTGGTGCCTGAAGGGAGGTGATGGAACCAGATTCAGGCATCTTCCTTCAGGGTGAGCGAAAAATAGCGACACATCGCTGAGTCTTCTAGCCCTTATAGACTCAGATGGGTGTGAAAGTAATCCAGGTGGTCAACCGGATCACTGCCCTCATCGTATAAGTCAAGGGACGGCATCTTGAACTTCGTTAGCAACGGACTGCTCAAGATTTTCGTAGTAAAAGGAGATCGGTTCAAGTCGATGGCGTGCTCCTCATCCTGGAACACGGTTCCAGATGTTGTCCACTCGCCGGTCGGCGCAAGCGACGTTTGCTGATCTTTTGGAGTTGAGGTAATCCCTCAATTCCATCTTGTCTCGGGAAGGTTCAGCAGTCGGTCGGCTACTGCCTGCAGTAGATCTGGCAGTCCTGGAGGCTCGCTCCTGGACTGCGTTGTTGTCTTCCGCCCGAGAGTATCGGGGATTTCTTCTCTCCGGACTTTCTTGTAGTGACGTGCTCCCGGAGCGTTCTTCAGGCCTGTTTTGGCCAAGAACGCTGGAGCCGGATTGTCCCCGGCCTTTACGGGCCTTTTGGCCGGCTTTTTTTTCCTCTGGCCACCCCTTTTGGTGGCAGGAGCAGGGATAGTTGCTGGTGCAGCCGCTTGTTGTCGCTGCTTGTTCTGAGCACAAAGTAACTGGAGCAGACGATTGTTGGCTTGTATCTGCTCCGCCAGTTGTTGGAAATAAGGCGGTGGAACATCGCCCGTAGTCCCGTTGACCATGGCACTAGTAGCGTGGTCCTGGTCGTGGTTAGTAGCATCTCTAGCGGGATTGCTATCTTGGGCTATTGTATTCACCATTACAGAATCAGAAGGTGAAAAAGAAAGTGTTTGTGCAGATTTGTGGTTTGCTTTTGCAAGCGCTTCTCACAGACGGCGCCAATGATGCGTCTCTGGATCTGAACTTCGAACAAATTCGAGTGATCCTCTGGATGTGGTTCCGGCTCCATTCCCTGAGTTGGATCTTGCACACCACTAAACAGAACAGGAGGTCAGTGTGTCGGTAGGAGGTTGTCCCATCGAAAATACTCCGACGCTCAAGTCTGTCAAATAGTTTTCGAAAGAATGAAACTGAAATTGAGAGAAAGAGAGAGACAAAGAGAGTGTTTTTTTCAGACGTAAGAGGGACGAGTAAGCCCTCTTGAATCTGGAAGGTGGAAGGCAGTAACCGGCCGTGAAAGGTGCGCTTGTTTGCCTTATGGTTGCTGGTGAATGTGTTTGCGTAACTGAGAACGTTGGCAATTCTGAGAGTTTCAATGGCAGAAAAAGTAGTTCACTGAGAGCACTTATTTGCGTTACAGAAAGCATATGCGTAAGGAATCGAAAGCGTGCATTGAATGGTGATTCAAGAGCTTATTAATGGTGGAGAGGATCTTTGGAAAGAGAGATCCCCCTATGATCCTTGGCTAGCCTGCCTTTTGGAGCAGGCGCCAGCTGTCAAGTTGTGAAAGATAGCTTCCTTCTGAGACGGCCAACAGCTTTTCAAATCGGTTGCCTTCCTTCTGTGCATGTTACCATTGGAGAGCCCAAGTTGGTAAGGAATTGGGTAAATCTGGCGCCTTTCTTATATGAAGCGCGCCAATTTTATCAATGTCCATTTTGGGTGCCAGTTGGGATCGTGGAAAATCTTGGAAAGCCGTTGTTGGCCTTTTAATGTATCGTGGGCCTAAACGGACCAGGCCCGTTACTGTAGAAGGGCTTCTTTGGGCCCAACGCGCAGAACGCGGACGGTCAATGTTTGGGTTGACCGTCTGCAAGCGAGTTGGTCGTCCGGACGGTCAACGACAGTGTTGACCGTCCTGATCTTTTCAACTTCTGGGCCTGTTCTCTAACTGGGCCGTTAGAAAGTTGATCGTCTTTCTTGAACTTTCGTTGACTTTTTTGGGCCGGCCCCATCTTTGGTATACCCATCAACGGCCCCATCTTTACATAATTACTAGTCGAGTCAGGCTTAACGCACACTTGTACATATTTGGTAGATTGGGCACGTCCGATGAGCACCCAAGGTGGCGCTCGAGCGTATTTGGCAAATTGGTCGTGTGCGACTGGGGTTAGGCATGGCACCTGACACGCGCACCTTAGGCAATGCTCGTGCGCTGATTTGTTTATATAAGGATAACGTGTAACGTTTCGGTCATTTTGTGTAGGAAGGAAGAAAAACGGGAGAGAAAGAGAAGGGAACGAAGAGAGAGGAAGAGAAAAAAATGTATTTTAAAATATCTTTTGGTTAGATTTGTTAGATTAGATGTTGAGGTAGATATCTTTACACTTTATTCCTGATCTATTTTCTTTTCCCTATAATTTGCTTACATTTGGTGGATTTAATATACATGCATGTTATTTTACTTATCTGGTTTTGATTTCTCATACATGTGTATCATTTTTATCGGTTGTTTCAAGGTTTAGTTTCGATTTTATCAATATTTGAAGATTTTACTTATTTTTTAAAAAATGGATAAATATTTTAAGAATTTATTTATGTATAAGAATATTTGTAAAGAGAAAGTTATAAAAATTTGTATATGAGCTTTACATGTGGTATCCATGTATAAACTTTGGGTCAAGCTCTATCTTTGTGTATTTGATTCGATACGTGTACTTTTTTTTACAATGAAAAGATGTGACATTCCCGAGTGAAAATTTTAAACTTTTCTGCCAAATAAGAAAAGTTTTCGATTTATGATATAGAAACCCTTGAAGATTTGTATTTTTATAAAAACCATTGTTAGAAATTGAACGGAACTAATATATTTAGAAAGATTTGAAATTTTCATTCCATATCTATGGTGGCAAAACAAAGTTGCTTATTCTTGTCTAGAGGAAAAAATATGTAGACGGCTAGCCAACTGGTCTAAATATTAATGATATGGTTTAAATTATCGGGAATATGAGTAATCTTTCTTCAAAGTCAATCTTTTGATCTTTGGTACTTCTATTTGAGTATATTTTAGATTTTTTGATATATTTTACCTACATTGATTTGGATACTTAAAATTTTAATTTGAGATCTATAGATTTTAATTGTCGATTGATTGGACATCCGATTCGGCTGGATTTATACATTTGAAATATTTAGCCTTTATTTTTGGATTATACTTTTAAATATGAGATTACATTCGGACTTTTGTGGTTTGATGTATCGAATACTGGACTTTGGCTTTTATGGGCCTGTTTATTTGATTCATTACTCCGTTCTAATTTTAAATATACAATTTAT
>JAODPA010037189.1:0-12170 GCA_025585075.1 Nepenthes mirabilis | reverse complement strand
ATATTAAGATATTGATAGATATCATATCAATGGTTATTGGGTTTGACATGTAGATTGGAGATAAAATATTTAGTACTCTCTATGAGTGTGAATTTCAGTTAAACTATGAGAATATGAGCTTTGAATATTGTAAACTTACTCCAAGGTGGTAATAAGAATATTAATTATCTAAATTAAATTTGACATTTATGTATCGAGGGTGGCAAAGTATCATTAGACTTTAGAGTTAGTTATTATTCAAACTTATAAGTATTAACTACCTCATGGATGTCATTCAACCGTTTATAGCGAGCATATAGTTATTGATTCATAATGATAAAATAAAAATCGAGAAGATTGTAATCATATCTCATATTGTTGTAATATCTATTGAGATATGTTAGATAGAACTTATATTATTGTTATTATTTAGTTTCAGTGAAAACATTAGATAGTAGTTTTTTTATAGCTTTTGAGTGGTCCTTTTGACGTGGCATTGGCTCTCGTATAATTAATGGTTGGTTGCATATTGTTATTGTTTTTGTATATTTGATGTTAATGTACAAAATGTTTATTGATTGCTATTATTATTGATTATATCATTTGTTAAACTTTCATTATACATTTATATTTTCTTGACTCCAAAATAGAATAGATCGATAGCATGTTAGTGGATATTGCATATTTATAATGAAGATTCAGGTAAATGCGATTCTAGAGTCTAATAGCTTCATATTGAAAGATGATATATTTCTTTTCTGTTTTGATAAATATTGGAGATAGTATGTTGGGATTGTATTCCCTTAAATTTTTATTTTAGTTTGGGTATAACCTTATATGTTGAGGAGTTTGATATTTATAATAGATATTTTATTTATAATATATTTATGATGAGTATTTATATTTGGTGTTTTTTTACATGGTTGTTTCCGGCCGAGTTTGATAATTTGGGTCTGGGTTGTCACATTTCATCTCATCAATACTTACTTGGTGTACATTGGCTGAAATCTTGTTTCTTGGAGCTCTAAAAAGCAGCAAATTACTCTTGCTTTTACTGATGCTAAATATCGCTCTGTTGTAACTATTTTAGCAAAGACTTATCAGATATTCTCTCTTTCTTTCTTTCTTTCTTTCTGAACTTTGTGTTCCCTTTTCAAAGCAACCAATGATTTATTGTGATAATGTTTGTGTGACAAATTTATTCCCCATTTCGCCTTTTCACTCTCGCACAAGACATGTGGCTTTAGATTATCACTTTATTTAAGAACAAATTCGAAGTGGGGATATGATAGAGGAAATTCCTCTAAATTAAGATGATAAATGAAGACTACAAATTAAAATCATCCATATTATTGCATATATATCGTATTTAGTTAACTAATAATTTTATCTTATGTCATTTACCTTATACTTGACGTGAAGTGTCCAATAATTATTATACTCTATTAACATCTTTAAGCACTATTTTTTTTTTACAATAAGTTAAGTTGAATTATCAGTTAATTAGATATTATCCCAAAATTCAAATGTTTCATATGTTAAGCTAGCATGTTTAATTTGAATGTTGTAACGTGGGATGATTTATTTACATACCTAAAATCTGATGTACCATATCTAATGTGTGATGTTGGGTTAAGGGCACATCTTATATGTAATGAAATTTGTCATGTAAATTGCATATCAACCTAATAAATACAAGGTTAATATACATGAGGGCAGATATTTCTCCTTATATGGTCTAGGCCAACAGTCATACTGCTTGAGAAATATATTTCAATGTATGTTTCTTAGCCTTTTTCGTCCTTTCCGTAGAGTAATTCTTAGCTTGAACACTTCCTTTTTCTTTTTTCTTTTTTTAAATACTTCAACTACTTGGGGTTGGACTTTTTTATTTTTTAAATGGGTTGATCCAGCTTTAAATGGGTTGAACCGGGACCCAAATGTTCGAGTCATCGCAATCCAATCCGTGCTTGCGAAATCTGTTCGAAGTTTTTCAGTTTTTCTTCAACAACCTTAGCTGCATTCGTTGCAACCTTGTTTCCATCTGATACATCATACTATACTTGCTCACAACCTCTGTTTCATCTGATTCCCTTTAATTGCATCCCGAGGCAATGTTTGTTGAAGCATGGCTTGGCTGCCGTGTCACGCCTGGTTTCCTTTGTTGGTATCGTTACCTAATACTGTCGCTGCTGACAAAATCCTTGGCCTAAAGGATGGAATGTGGGAAATTGCTTTGTGATGAAAGTGGAGTCTCCTATGTTGCATTTGATATATCCAAATTTATCCTTTGGATCAACCATTGTTTAACTGTGGTGGAGTCTCTTATGATAGTTCTTCTCTCCAAAGCTTTCTGGGGTGCTATTAGCATTGCTTGTTGATCATTGAGAAGTGGCAATGTTGGCCGAATGTGGTGATGCTGACCAATGTAATTCTTTAAGAGAAACCTAGAAAATCGGATGTATCTTACAATGATTATGAAGTGTAAGTCTGTAAGCTACTTTCCCCACTTCTGCTTCTGTTGGGAATTTAGCCCGATACATACAACCGGCGCAATAGAACAAACCCAAACCCTCTCGTTGGCCGTCAGGCATTAAAATTATGAGCATAAGGAACACAATAATATATAATAATTTTTAACGTGGAAAATCTTTTTCAACTAAGGAAAAAATTACGGGACAAATTTCGAAAAGCCTTAACTATGTAAAATGGTTACACAAACCCCCGAAATTGAGTACAAGTAATCGACTTGAGACAGAGTAAGAAACAGATCTCCAGAGTAAGGAAAAATCTCCTTCTCTCTTTTCTTTCTTTTCTTCCCTCCTTCTCCCATTGGCGGCGCTTTCTACTCTCTAATTTTACAAGTGATTGGCAAAAGTCTCACTTTTCACACACAAACCCTAAAGTGCTGCGCACGCTTTATAATGACGTCAGACTCAAAGAATATTTTCCACGTTTTTACAACCTTAAAAATGCATTCCTTGCACTTTCATATTGTGGCTGGGATCGGTAGCCCGCCATTTTTCAGCATAAATAGTCTGATCTCTCTTCTAACTCTGCAGTTTGGTTAGCTGTCTGAATTGGCAGTCCGGCCAGCTATCGAACTAGACAGTCTGTGGTAGGCAATGGATGCCGACAAGATAGTGGAATCAAGAGGAGAAATAATAACAACAATCACACACAACAGGGAGAAAGAAGAACAAGACATACAATATTTACGTGGAAACTCTCTTTTGAATTTGAGAAAAAAAAATTACGGGACATTTAATACATAAATCTCATTATGTAAAATTTTGGTTATAGAAACTTTTGGTTATAGAAACCCTCAAAGAATAGAGTACAGGAGCAAAGCATGACTCCTTGAATATTCGGTTTCTTGCAATTCTCGAATCGTAGTGTTATACAGATGAGTGTTCTCACCATGCGGTGCCTGCTCTATAAGTCGGTTGCATATCCTATAAAGTTTACCACTTACTCTGCAAAGTCATCTTCCTGCTCTGATTTTTGTAAGTGACCTACTCTATAAAGTCGGTTATCAATTCTGAAAAGTTAACTACCTATTCTACAAAGTCAGTTGTCTGCACTGGACTTTATAAGTGACTAGCTTTTCAGACAGGCCGCCCTCGGCCATTGGTCAGGCTGTCCTTAACCTTGGCCTTGCATTGGTCCACCCTCAACCTTCGAATCAGCATCCTCAGCTGGCCTTTGCATCATGGATTAGATTGGTCTCATCATTCTGGCGGCATCACCACTCCGGTTGGCACTTCAATCTGGCCTGGTATCACCACTCTTGTCAACACTTCACTCTTGTTCGGTATCACCATTCCGGCCAGAACTTCGTCATTCGGCCACATCGCCACCAGCTCAAGCGTGCATGGTGAACTCAATAATATTTTGTCTCAGTATTGTACCCATGCGTATTCAACCAAATTTGTCGGCCTGCCAATTGGATATGAGCTCACACGGGAGTGACTCATATTCTAATAGTCTGGTTAGCCTTTAGCCTCTCCTCCCAGTCTCCTTTCGAACTTGGCTATGCCTAGTTGCTCCTCTATCTCAACTCTGATTTGATTGCCCCTTGGCCCCGACTCCGATGTGGTTTCCCCTCAGCCTAGGCTCCAATCTACCCTTCGGTCTTTATAATCAATTCGCACTCTGGCTTCTGCATCTAGTTCGCCCTCTGGTCTCTACAACCAGTCTGCACTTTAGGTTGTGCAACTTGGTTGCCCTGTGATCTCTACAATAAGTCCACACTTCGACTTCTGCAACTTGGTTGCCCTTTAACCATTTCGCCGCACGCGTGAACAATTCGATTCTCGCACACTTCTTATACGACATTCCGATAACCTTCCATTTATTGAGACATCCACAATGGATTAATTAAAACCTAACAACTTCCACTGGAAATGGGCCATCATACTTGGATGCCAGCTTTAAACATTTCCTTATTGTGACAAATATTTGTCTACATGGTTGTAACTTACAGTATACCATATAACCCATGCCCTGTGTTTATCTGTAATGGTCTTCATTTTATTCTGTGGAATATATAGCTTTTCTTTGATGAAGTTGTTTAAGGTGAGTCTATTTTGAAACAAAGAATGGACAGATTCTACGGGTGTATCTTGTGATTTTTCTAATGGTAAGTGAGGAGGTGGACAGCCATATAAAGCTTGAAAAGGGGACATCTTTATAGAGGTATGGAAAGCGGAGTTGTGCCATCATTCAGTTACAGATAAGCATTGGTACCAACTTGTTGGTTTCTAGCTTGTGATGCAACGAAGGTAATGTTGGTGCAAACACGGAAGGCACGGTGACCGAGTGGACAAAGCTCTCGGATAGCAACACAGAGCAGAACTCTCGGACAGATAAGAAAAGTAATGATAGAAAAACGAGAGAGAACACACAAAATTTTAACGTGAAAAACCATTCTTCAATCAAGAAAAAAATAACAAAAAAATACACTATAAAATGATTGTTTACAAGTGTTAATTATACAAACTCAAACGAAAAGAAATAATCTAATGTATACAATCTCTCTCTAAAGTGTTTCTCACTCTATCTTTACAATATGACTTGCCCACAGCTCTCTCAAGGCTCACTCCAAGGCTACTCTCAAAGACACGGCACAAGCACTCCAAATCCTCTTGGCAGCATACATAAAATAAGGGCATACAAGCCTTGTATATATATACAAATGGCCTAGTGGACAGCCGGCCACCCTTCTGGCACTAGGGTGGTAGGACCACGCCGCCTAGGCCTATCATGACAGGCGTACGCTCGGAGTGCCAGAATGGCAGGCCTGACATCTGAAAAATTATAGCCGCCTTAATATCCAATCAGAGTAAGTGACCAATCCACTTGCAGAACACGGCTACAGCAGGCCTACGAAGAAAGAGTCAACACCTACGCTCTCAGGGTCCTCGTCCATGTCCTCAGCAACCTCTTTGACATGACGCCTCTAATGAGTCATTGACCAATGATGACAGATTTCTCGGACTACTCTAAAAAATCATCGTCCATTTTTTCCAATGGAGTCTGCGGACATAAGTACCATGAGGAAGTGACCCCAACAAACTTTCCCTCACGACCGAGTGGAAATGAAGTTAGTTAGACCGGTGATGTCACAACAAGCCTCCAGCTTTCTCTTCGGCAAAACCTTGGTCAACATGTCTGAGCCATTGTCATCCGAGTGGACCTTTCCAATTGATAGTTACCCATCATCAAAAACATCTCTCACCCAATGAAAACGCACGTCAATGTGCTTTGACCTCAAATGGAATGAAGAGTTTTTACATAAATAAATGACACTTCGACTATCACAAAGGACCTCGTACGTCTCTTGCCTTAGATCCAATTCTTGGACAAACCTCTTCATCCAAATCATTTCTTTACAGGCCTCGGTTACGATAATGAACTCTACTTCAATAGTCAAGAGAGCGACGCACTTCTGTAACTTGGACTGCCAGAAGACCGCCCCTCCCGTAAATTTTACCAAGTATCCGGACGTTGATTTCTGAGAATCAACGTCCTCGGCCATGTCTGCGTCTGTGTACGCAATCAGCTGAGGCTTCTCTTTTCCAAACTGTAAACCTGTCTTGGAGGTCCCGCGGAGATATCTGAAAATCTACTTAACCGCGGACCAATACTCCATACTTGGGTTTGAGAGAAATCTGCTCACAAGGCCAACCGCATGAGCAATGTCCGGCTGCGTACACACGGCCGCGTATTTCAAGCTTCCAACGGTCGAGGAGTAAGGAACCTTACTCATATGTGCCTTCTCAGTGTCCAAGGACGGATACTGCTACTTGTTCAGCCTAAAATGGTTGGCCAAAGCGGACATAACAGGCTTGGAGCTTTCCATATTGAATCTCAGAAGCACATTTTCAACATAACCTTCCTGAGACAGTGAGAACTTCTTGTCCCCTCGGTCGCGAAATATCCTGATCCCTAGAATCTGCTTCATCGGACCGAGGTCTTTCATGGCGCAAGACTGCCCCAGTTGCACATTTAGCTCCTTAATCCGAGCGCTATTCTATCCGACAACCAGCATGTCGTCCACATAAAGGAGGAGGATGACAAAGTCATTTATTAAAAATCTCCGGACAAAGACACAGTGGTCCAAAGAAGTCCTATGGTATCCTCGTCCGATCATAACAGACTCAAACTTTCGGTACCACTGTCTCGGAGCTTGTTTCAGCCCGTACAAACTCTTCTTCAAATGACAGATAAGTCCTTCTTTCCCCTTGACTTCAAAACCATCTGATTGTTCCATGTAGATCTCTTCCTCTAGATCTCCATCGAGAAAAACTGTCTGGATGTCCAGTTGCTCTATTTCCAGATCCAACGCTGCTGCCAGTCTGAGCACTACACAGACCGAGGACATCTTCACAACGGGTGCGAAAATCTCATCAAAGTCAACACCCTTTCGTTGACCAAAGCCTTTCACCACAAGCTGTCCCTTGTATCTTGGCTTGCTCGTGTTCTCGGTTGCCTTCAGTCGGAAGACCCATTTGTTCTTTAGGGCCTTCTTCCCCTTGGGCAATTTAGCCAACTCAAAGGTATGATTTTCATGAAGAGAGGCGATCTCTTTCTTCATGGCCTCAAACTATTTATCCTTTTGAGTGCTACACATGACCTTATTAAAATCTTTTGGTTCTCCAGCATCAATGAGGAGGATAAACTCACTTGCTAGAAGGCGGACGGACAGACATCTCTCCCTGGACGACCGTCTCACAGGGGCTACCTCGACTTATGGAGGTGCCAAATCTTTAACCTGATCCTGAGGCGCTGGAACAGCCTCACCATGGTTGCCTGACACTCTTGATCCGTCGACATCGGACTCAAGAGGCACTGGACGGACAGTGTCAACAATAACCCTGTCCGTCCGAAAAGTATTGGGTTGAGTCTTCTACTCCTTCCCAATGTCCTCGATGGTTTCGTCCTCAACGAAGACCACGTCTCAAGATCGGACCAGCTTTCTTTTCTTTGGGTTATACAGCCTGTACCCAAGTTCATCATCGCCATAGCCCAGAAAGACACATTACTTTGTCTTTGGCTCCAACTTTGTCCTCTCATCTCTCGAAATATGAACAAAGGCTTTGCAGCCAAAAGTTCGAAGATGGTTGTACGCTGACTCCTTCCCGATCCAAATTTTCTCCGAAACTTTCCCATCCAGAGGCTTATTGGGCGACCGGTTGATCATGTGGGCAGCCACCTTTAAGGCCTCGGCCCAAAAAGATCCCGGTAACCTGGTCTCGGACAACATGCACCTGACCCTTTTCATCAGGGTGCGATTCATTCTCTTAGTCACGCCATTCAACTGTGGCATCTTGGGTGGAGTTATCTAATGTCTGATGCCGCAAGCTCTGCAGTAGGCATCAAACGTCCCAATGCATTCTCCGCCATTATCGCTCCGAACGGCCTTTAACCTCCTCCCAGTCTCTCGCTCAACGAGGACATGGAACTACTCAAAGGTTCCCGCAACCTGATCTTTGGTCTTCAACGGGAACACCCACAACTTCCTCAAGTAATCGTCGATGAAGGAAACAAAGTATTGTACTCCTTCAAATAACCTCTTAGGGAGGGGACCACACACATCTGTGTGGACAAGCTCTAAGACCTCGGATCTCCTGCCAGATAAGTCTCCTTGAAAGGAGACTCTGCGCTGCTTCCCCACCATGCAGTAAGGGCAAGTCCTCGACCTGTCTCCATCCACCTCTGGGATGAAACCCTTCTTTGCTAGATAACTCATGCCACGCTCACTCATATGTCCGAGTCTTTTGTGCCACAGGCCCGAGGACTCCACACTTCCTGTGGCATTTACCTCTACCACATTGACTTGGGCTTTCAATGTGTAAAGGCCTGAGGCCTTTACTCTTCGGGAAACCATCATGGAGCCCTTTGTCAACTTGTAACTGCCGTCACAAAGGAAGCTACAGTAGCCTTTATCATCCAGCCATCCTACCGAGATAATATTCATCTAAATATTGGGGACGTGTCGGACGTCCCTCAAAATCAGTCGGGCTCCAGTGTTCGTCAGTAAGGAGACGCCACCTCGTCCAATAATCTTGGACGTCTCCATATTGTCCATCCTCAACACTCCTGGGACACATGGAGTGTAAGTGGAGAACAGCTCTCTCCTGGAAGTGACGTGGATGGATACACCAGAATCCACCACCGAATCAAAAGCCTGCTCAACCACGCTCATTGAGTCCTCAGACTCGCAGGCTAAAAGGAGATCACCTGCTGTAACAATAGAGACCGAGGGCTCTTCCTCACCTCGTCTCTTCTCGCCCCTCTGCTTGCCAGCATTTTTACGCTTCCACTTATAACAAAACTTCTTGATGTGGCCTTTCTTGTCACAATGGTGGCACTCCATGTCTTGATACTGAGAACGTGACTTACTCCACCCTTTGTCTTCAGACTTTGGGCCACGTCCTCGGCTCCTTCCCCTTGATTCAGTAACAAGGATCTCGGAGTGCTGAGAGGTGGACGTGCCTTGAGAACGCCGTCTTACTTCCTCGTTCAACATAGCTCCTTTGGCCATCTCTAAAGTCACAATACTGTTAGGAGCTGTGTTGGTTATGGTGATCCTCATAACCTCCCATGAGTCCAGGAGGGTTGTTAGCAATCAGAGTCCGAGGACCTCATCCTCGAACTTGATCCCCACGCCAGTCATCCTGTCCACGCAGCCTTAAAACTCATTCAGGTGGTCGGCGACAGATGAGCCATCCTTGTACCGGATTTGTATTAGCCACATCAAGTGATAAATTTTGTTATTCCTGGATTTGGAGGCATAGAGCTTTTCCAGCTTATTCCAAAGTTGCTTGGCATTGGACTCACCCTGAACGTGATTGTACACGTTGTCATCTATAAACTGTTGGATATAGCCGCACACTTGCTTGTGCTCCAATGTCCACTGCTCGTTTATTTTTATCGCCGGCTTTTCTGTGGCAAAAACGGGGTTGTGCATGGACTTCGCAAAGAGCAAGTCCGACATCTTGCTCTACCAGGTGTCAAAGTTTGTTCCGTTCAAGCAAATCATCTTGCTTCCAACCTCCATCGCAGCCTGCAACAAGATCACCTTTTAAAGAATCAAAATCTCTGATACCACTGTTGGCTCAAACACGAAATGCACGGTGACTAAGTGGACAAAGCTCTCAGATAGCAACACAGAGTAGAGCTCTCGGACGGACAAGAAAAGTAACAATAGAAAAACGAGAGAATACACATGAAATTTTAACGTGAAAAATCCTTCTTCAATCAAGGAAAAAACAACAAAAAAATACACTATAAAAGGATTATTTACAAGTGTTAACTACACAAGCTAAAATGAAAAGAAAACAATCTCATGTGTACAATCTTTTTCTAAAGTGTTTCTCACTCTATCTTTACAACAAGACTTGCTCATAGCTCTCTTAAAGCTCACTCCAAGGCTGCTATCAAATATACAACACAAACACTCCAAATCCTCTTGGCAGCACATATAAAGTAAGGGCATACAAGCCTTGTATATATACACAAATGGCCTAGTGGACAGCCGGCCACCCTACTGGCGCTATGGTGGCAGGATCACATCGTCTAGGCCTGCCATGACAGGCGCACGCCCGGAGTGTCAGAATGGCAGGCCTGACATCTGAAAAATTGCAGCCGCCTCAATATCCAATCAGAGTAGGTGACCAACCCACCTACAGAACGTGGCTGCAGTAGGCCTACAAAGATAGAGTTAACGCCTACGCTTTCAGGGTCATCGTCCATGTCCTCATCAATTTCTTCGACATGATACCTCTAATGAGTCCTCAATCAATGATGACAGATTTTTCGGACCACTCCAGAAAATCCTCGTCAATTTTTTTAATGGAGTCCGCAAATATAAGTGCCATGAGAGAGTGACCCCAACAGGTAACACTCGACGGATTGATTGACTCTTTTAGTTTGACCATTTGTTTCTAGGTATAGGTAGTAGATAAGTGAAGCTTGGTTCTTAGTTGTTTAAAAAGGATATGTTAGTACAGGCTAGTGAAAGTCTTGTCTCTGTCAGAAATAATTGATGCAAAAAGGTCATGAAGTTTTTCTATATTTTCCAGGAAAAGTTGTGCAATAGTGGGAGCAGTGAAAGGGTGTTTTAATGTAAAAAATGGACGTATTTGGTGAATTTATCTACTATGACCATGATAGTATTATTGTCATTAGAAATGGGAAGGTGTTCAATAAAATCCATGGTAACCAAGATTGAGGTCGAATTAGTAATGGTTGAAGAAGTCTAGGGTATGGTTGCTTGTCGGATTTGCTCTGCTGACTTGTTTCACAAGAATTGATGATGCTAAATACCTACTAATGAAGTTTACGCCAATAAAATAATTGTTGTACTTTTTCCAGGTGGCAAGTATACCTGAATGACCACCAATTGGAGAGCCATGAAGAGCAGCTGTCAATTTGTGTTGTTAGACTGTATTTGAGCCAGTGTAGATACGATTGTGGTACTTGAGAAGGCCTGACCGATAGTGAAATGGTTGTTGGTCTCCCGCTACTTAGAGGAACAGTGAGGAAACGCTCGGTAACGCAAATAAATAGACAAGATATAATTTTGTATGAAAAATTCTCTTCTAAATAAGAGAAAAAACTACGAGATGATGTGTCCGAAATATCTATTATGTAATAATCGGTTACACAAACCCCAAATGTAGAATAAGGGCTCTACATTTTGTAGCGAGTAAACCCAAGTAATAGTGAGTACAAGATAAACGAGAAAAAAATCGACTAGTAAAGTATTCTTCACAATTCCAAGAACAGCGTACTCGTGGTCGTTAGAGACTAGAACATGATTTGAAGCTCTATCATGCTTGAACCCTCATCTTCTCCCTTTTCTCTTTTTCTATTCTTTTCTCTCACTAACACCATTCTCTGATCTGAGAAAAATTACAAGTTATATATCCTCACTCATTTATATATAAACTCTAATGCATTGACACATTTTTATACTTAGGACCATGCTCGGACACTACTGGACTCAATGTTCGGTTGCCTTTTGACATCATCGCCCGGTTGCCTTTGGACTTGGCACTCAGTGTTTGAGCGCGGATGCCCTTAGCCTCTTGCCGCACTTGCGAAGCGCACAGGAACACCGCAATCCTCGGTCTCAATATAGAACCCGTGTGTGTTCTACCGAACCTACGAACAGTTCGACAATCAGGTATGGGTACATATAGGAGTGACTCATAATCCAATAAAATGGTGGTTTGCTTGCTGGATGAATTACTAAAGCAATTTGCAATGATGCTGAAAATAGATCCTGATCATTACTGATTGTTACATACTGAAGCCATTATGAAAAAACAACTGAAGTTGCAGCAAATGTTGCATCTTCAAACTGTCTGGAAAGTTCGTCCGCCACCACATTTTCAACTCCTCTTTTATCTTTGATTGTACACTGTAACCCAACTAACTTGGTATGGCTCTTGTACTGAAGAACACAAGTAAATTTATGTTCTAGTAGATATTTGAGGATCTCCTGATCTGTCATGATAATAAAGGGTTTATACTGTAACAAGTGAATCCATTTGGTTACTGCAAAGAGATTTGCCATGAGCTGTCTTTCATAAGTTGGTAGTGTTAGAAATATATTTCAAATGACATATAAATTATTGATTTATTAAATTAATTAAATAATCGTATTAGTTTATATATAT
>JAODPA010037178.1:0-12171 GCA_025585075.1 Nepenthes mirabilis | reverse complement strand
TACCCTCCATTTTTTTTTTTTTTTTGGTTTGATGAAGACTTTTCATTGTAATATGTTCCCTTTATCTCATTTTGTAATTTTTTGGGTTGCCATATGTGGGAGTGGAAAATGTTTAATTCGATTGAAAAAATGATAAATAGAATTAAAATCTTATACATACATATATACGTATACAACTCATGGTCCATCAAAGCCTGATGTGATGGAGTTCAGGAAACTAGAAATCCTTCAGCTGTATTTTCAACCGTTGCTGGAATCAAGTACGCTGAACAGTATGAGCCGAGGATCTTGTGCCGTTGGACCGTTGAATTTTAACAAAAAAGTCATTCGATCGTTGAATTTGTGGCTAAACGATTGCGGCACAGGCCCCTGAGCTCAGTACAAGTTGAAGAGAGAGGAATGAGAGTATTCATAAACTCCAGAATATGGACTTCATCTTCACTCCCTCTCGCCCATATGAGGAGCAAGTGTAAGAAAACCCACAAAGATCACGGGTGGGACACTTGGCAATCATCATAAAGGAGAATATAGGTCATTTCTGTGTGGGTTCATATCCGATTGGTAGGCCGATAGGTTTGGCCGAACAAGTGTGTGCAACGATGTGGCCTGAGGCCGAAGTACATTTGTGGCCGAGGTCAAAGTGCAACCTTTTGGGCCGAGGCCGAAGGGCTATCAAGGGCTGAGGGCCAAATGACAACATGGCCAATGGCCAAATGGCGAAGTGGCCGAGGGCAGTTGGACAAATAATGGCCAAATGGTGACTGTTGACTGAGGCCGGTTGGACAGATGATGACCGAGGACCGTTGGCAAACAATGACGAAGGGCGGTTGGGCAGATAAGAGCCGAGGTCGGTGACTGTTGATCAAGGACGATTAGATAATGGCCGAGGTTGTCTAGAATTTAGGCGGAGTAGATAATTGATTTACCAGAATTGTTAGCCGATTGTAAAGAGTAGGTCAATTGCAAAATTCAGGGCAGGAAGACAACTTTACAGAGTAGGTGACAAGCTTTGCAATGCACGCGACCGTCTTACAGAACAGGCGCTGCCCGGTATATTTGTATATATATATATATATATATATATTCATAGCTGAGATTTGATGAGTGAATAAGTGTGAGGAAGAAGCAGAAAATACAAGGAGTCTCCCTTTTGCTCTTCTACTCTGTCCTCTGTTCTTCGAGGGTTTCTACAACCAAGGGTTTTTATAACCAAATTTTACATAGTAAAATTTGTGTGGACTAAGTATTCCGTGATTTTTTCCCTCTTATTTAGAATAGGGTTTCCACGTAAAATTTGTGTGTATTATTCTTTCCCCTCTCTCTCTGCTGTATGTGTGATTATTGTTACCGATTTTTCTTCTCGATTCACGGTTTTGCCAACGTCCGTTCCCAACAGAGATAACATATCTAGTCCTCGAAAGGAGAGAGATGGAACAAGGATCTTCAGGTGGGTGGCAGATTAAGTTTGTTTTTTTTTTGGTCAAGAATCAGGATTCATCAATTTGTTGTTTGTTTTGAGGTGAAAGAGTTTATTAATTGATTCTTTCAACATTATTTGAAGCTCTCCTATTAGGAGGAACCTCCCTTATTTTATAATTCTGTCAGGAAAATTTTCACTGGGGAAATGTTTGGTGGCTTGGACCTCTTAATATCTGCTCTGTGAAACAAGGATGATTCTAGTTTTCCTTTTTTTTTTGGCCGGGGGGGGGGGGGTGACTACCCCACTTGTCCAAGCTAGTGACTTAGGTTCCATCCCCATTTAACTCCTCCTTCCCCATCCTCTTATGTATCAAAATCAAAAACAAAAAGATGAAAAAGGTTTGTGTTAATATATAGAAAGGGGTCTTTGGATTGCTGAAGTTTTGGCTTGGTTGCTTCGAATTTGTTTGTCCTGGGTTATGTGCTCATTTATTTCCTACTTTGATGTTTTATTGCTGACTGCTTGGATTTTATTACCCTAGGCAGTTTGTGCTGATTGTAACCTTTTGTTGAGGGGCTGCCTAGCACCTGTTCATGAATTTATTTTGCCAACAGAAAAAGGTTTTGTGTTATATAAATGTAGTGCATGTGAGACATTTATGTTGTCACATCTTTAATCGTATTGTTTGTGGCAATGGTGCAAGCATCTTCTTCCCCCTAGTATTCACAGATCCATTATGGGTCAACTCTGGGTGTTATGGATATGCAACTTGTGCACACAAATTGCACAAACTGCTTTTGTAGTCTTTTCCATGTAGTGGGTTTATTGTGTATGTGTCCATAACAGTTACCAACTTGCCATAGCTAGTGCTAGAGTTGCTTCTGTCCCGCCTAATTCTAATTAACCACATATGCTCTATAAAACAGTGAATATTCACCTCGAGTGCCTGAACAATGGATTTATGGTGACAACAGAGCAAAAAGATCTGGATTGGTTGTGTGATTTGTGCCCTGCCCTATATTACGTTGAGTTCTCACATAGAGAGCCTATTGTTACAGTTGGTGGTGCCTCTGTCCGTGAAGTGGACTGTAACTGAGGTATGATCTGGCTGAAACTGTTTTGCCTCTTCTTTTTTCTTGAATTTCTCCCTGCTTGGGCGGGAGTTCCACTAGCCTTATGAATCTCACTACACCTTCTCCATAAGACATTAAATCATCCATTTTCATTTTAAATTTAGTTCAGTGTATGTATCCACTGAACTAGATGCTCCCTCAGAAGCTTACTCTGGTAAAACCCTTGGCCTTTCTCGATCCAAATGTAGTACATGGCACCAATAAGAATGTCCCTCCCTGCGACAGCTCCTGTAGCTTGCCTCTCACAGTTCTATTGAACCATTTTATCAGTTCTGCCATCTGATACCATTACCTCTGAGCTTGATATTCAGCATAGTTTTTCTTCCACACAAGCTTTTGAGCACTCTCACTTAGAGACAGGTATTCTCTGCTTTCCTCTTTTTGGTTACGCAAGCCATACCATTTTCAGCCATTCCTCTTTCGTAAAATCCATCTTCTGTGAACAACCTTTTCTTCACGTTCAGCCTGATAATGACTGAAATTTTAGTAAGTTAAGTTCACATTATACTAAGTTCCTCCACTCAATTATGTCAAATGGCACTTTTATACGGTCGTATGCACTGGGTATTGCGAGTTTCTTTTTTGTACAACATTTTCCAACCAACTCCAGTCGTTACCCATGTGCCAAACAGGCCCTAAGTGATAAGGGCACTATCTTTGCAGCCAAAGATTCTCTTCCGCAAGCTATATTTGGTAATGGGTTGCATACTGCTGCTAAGTTCCACTTTTTTTGTTAAATCCGAGTTCCTTACTGTTAATGCATAACTTGGTCCCAGAAATGATCTACAGATAGCTTCAATCAATATTGTCACTTTTTTTAAAGCACAAAGGAACTCCATAATTCGTTCTTTGATGTGTTTCTTGAAACACCTTCAGACAAACTGAAAAAAAAAAAAGCACTACTTTAGTCTCATTTGCAGTATGTGCACTGACTTCAGAATAAATTTTGAATCTGCTTTTCATATGCGTAACTAACTCCATGTCATCTTTGCAAAATAACAACAGATCATCAACATAGCTAAGGTGAGTGGTTGCAGTGGTATTTAGCTTGTCACACACTTAGGATTCAAAGGGGATCTTGGTTTCATTTCTTTCTTTTTTCTTATTTTTGGGCTTTTTAAGTCTATAATATCCGTGCTATGTTGCCCTAATTAAATTGTATAACAATGAAAGTGATGGTGCATTCTGCTTTCGCATCACCCTCAGTCTCTCCCACGATGCTATTATCGGTGCTTCCATTATACGTGTTAGATTTAAAAGCTTATTTGAACCGCGATAAATTACGTGATAGACGATGTCAAGCACACGAACATCACACACAAACAAAAAAGACATAATTTTTACGTGGAAAACTCCCTATGAAACGAGGGAGAAAAACCACGGGACACAGAGTCCGAAATTTCCACTAGCAGTAGTTGATCGGTTACACAAACCCCAAATCACAAAAAAGAACATCAACTAATTGTGGACAGCCGTACAAGAAGTATAAAGAATAAGAGAAGAGATGAAACCCAGGAGACGTTCTTCACGGCAGCAAGAATCTCGTACGTGGGATCACCGAAGACTGGAACTTGATTGAAAACCCGAACGGAGGCTCAATTCTTCCTCCTCTTCTTCTTCTCTCTCTTTTCTCTCTTTTCTCTTCTCTGGAACGGCGCTCAAAGTGTTTTCATAACCCTAAAAACGAAAGTCCCGCGTTTTATATCATCGGCGCCCGCTCAAGCGGCTGTTGAGCACGCGGTGAGCGCCGGCCTCCGCTCGAGCGCCTAGCGAGCAAGCCTCGTTCTGAAAAATCCGCTCAAGCTCCTCTCGAGCACACAGCGAGCGGGGCACATTCTGGAAAATCCGCTCAAGCTCCTCTCGAGCACACGGCGAGCGGCAGGCACACTGGAAAATCCGCTCGAGCATCTGGGGAGCTCAACCTGATCTTTCTCCATGCGGTGAGGATATGGACCTCCACCCGCCTCATCAAGTGGGTATGGACCCACACGGGAATGACCCATAACCCAACAATACGCCCTTTCTTCTCTCACTCTGTGTCTTGCTTTTTTCATTGCAATAGAGGCAGCTGCAGTGAATTCACATACAAATGCTTCCGGCCCAAACACTGGTTGGCCATCCATTGGACCCCCAAGAGTAATTGCAAACAAAGCTCCTGCTAGCCATCCAGCAAATAACGTGGTTTGGGATGATGAAGCCTTGTCAATGGTAGGTCTCTTCTGCTTAATCTTCTGCTTGGTATTATTGACAGTTATTTTGCAGCTGAGACTCGGGCTCCATGGAAAATGTTTCTATAATGTACCTGAAATTTGCGCCGGAAGAATGGAGGATGTCATTGCTGAAGTATCAGGTGCATGATGAAACTAACCAGGTAAGTTGAAGCTACCCCGCCGTTTCTCTCACGGCATTCAATTTTCAGATTTCTTTCAAATGCTTTTATAGGCTTGAGGTATTTCTTTTGTATTATCATTTGCCTCTGCTTAACGTCGAAGAGAAACTGAGATAAAATAAAACTTGAACCTTTTGATTTATCCCTTTTCTTGTGTTATCAATATCCCTTTTCTTGCTAATCTTATTCCCCCGCTGGGCCTAGATATGCTATTTGTAACTGCTACCATCCAGTTTCCATGCAAATTCTGCCATTTTTTTTCTGGCATCGAAAGTTCAAGTGGGTATTAGTTATGTTTTCTATTGGTTACTAACGTGACAGAGTATTGTGTGACTGATTCAAGGCTCCTCAACTTTGCACGCACGTATCAGATTGTTGTTTACTTCCCTTGTTCTTGGCTGCAAGAGGGTTTTTTCTGTTTGTAGCATTTCTTGTTATCTTAAAAGACTTTGCAATGTGGGCTTGGTCAGCTTCTGTCTTGAATTTGGCTACCCACCTTGTGAAAGAATCTCCTCATTTTATATTCCTTCACTCTGTGTTCAGAAGAATTCCATTGATGCTGCCTTTGATAGGAGAATATCAGAAAGCAGGCTTGCGGGCAGAATGGCTTTCTAGCCCCAGCAATGAAGTTGAGTTCATATAAAGAGATCATAGCCGGCGTTGTTTACTTACATAGCTGAAGGAAGAAGAGGAGAGCCTAACCATTTCTATTTCTTCAAGCACAAGTGAGTTTTCCTGCAACACATTCCCAGTTTAGATCTTTGAGAGAAGATCTCATTAAGTCTCAGAAAGAGGATATGCAATATACAAGCATACCTCCTTAAGATGTTCGGTCAATCCCCACTTTGAGTTCCTTCATGCTGACATTCCGGTTTTTATTTTTGTCCAAAAATATCAGCAACTCCCACGGAGTTGAGGTTTAATTTTGTGTCAAACGGCTGTCAAAGTATTATATAATTATTCAATGCTTGGTATCAATAATTTATAGGATACCAGCATTATTCTTTATCATTACCAAGCTTGAAATTTGTCACTGGAAATTTTTCAGGAATGTGATAATATTACAATTCTCAGCCGTTTCGTTCGAGATTTCCCATAGACCAGCTCAGAGAGATTGAGATCACACAAACACCGCGACAAAGAAGCAGCAGCCGAAGTGACCAAAGGTTCTATTTTTGTGGCCTATGAGTAGGACTAATGGGGCCACTTATAGAAGCATAGCTTAGGGGCAAGAATGGCTCATATTAGCCACATTCGATAAGTGGGGCCCATCCTCGTACAGCGCAGCATTTTCTGTAGCGATGTAGAATGGTTGAGATATATTTTCACAATATTAAATACTATACACATTTAAATATTATCCCAATCTCTACTTTTCCAACTCTTTTAATATTGTTTTTCTTTTGTATACGAATTTTTCATCTGAGATGATTCCTCGTATGATATAACTTTGTCCATTAATTTTGTCTATTCATATTTGTTAATATCCATTAAATATAATAGCATAGTTGGTGTTTGATTCCCGTTTGGCACCTGTAAATGCTATATAGACATTAGGTTCGGCTATAATGATATCTCTCATTATACTTAAACTAGCTTGATTCGAATGTCATCTATTTTCTTTATTGATATATATAAACTTAAATTTAAAACATATATAGAATTTCCAGATAGTATAACGTAGAATTGCCCATATTTGCAAATGAAATGTATCTAAAACACAAAATCCAATGGAGATATGCTTATTTAATAGGTGCCATTTGTTAAGATATAATAAAATAGCTAATTTTTGGTTTTATTTTTTTATATAAATGGAGCTTGGTATTCTAAAACGCACAATCCAACAGAAATAAACATATTAATCGCCCAAAAAATATGTATTGAAAGTGGATCTCAATTTGTGACACAGGGACATTGGTTGGCTAGCTTTTTTGGATAAACTGTGTGTGAAATAGAAATTAATTATTTATAAATAAAATTGAAAAATAAGTTTTGTTTTTTTTTGCTAGTTACATAGATATATATTTATTTAATAAGTCTGGTAATCCATGGGCTGGTCCAGAGCAGGCCTACAGAGTCAACTGCACTGGAAGCAGTAGTAGTTCAGCAAAGGGCCAACGCGGTCCAGAATCAAGGCAGCATGGCCCGAAATTTGCCCGATAGAGTATGAGCCATAGAGGCCGCCCTTCATATAGGCCCACTCGTGTAGCCCAACAGTGTACACTTGGCAATTCCCATTCAACAAGCCCGTGTAACGATCAATTTGCCGCACCGTGACCATTAGTTTGACACACTTTGACCACCTGAAAAAGCACAGGTTGCCATAAAAGCGATAGGTAGCTTTTCCAAGACTCCAAGGAATCACGGCGATATCAACACCCTATCGACAGCTAGTTAGCATGCACTCTACAAATACTCTCCTCGAAGAGAGAGGGGACCTTTTTTTTGAAAAATAGAAAAAGCAGAGAGAGAAAAGGCTCACTTGGCCTCGACTCCAAGTTAGCACTCACCAAAACTCAATCCTTCATCTCAAAACCACTTTCCAATCGAGTGCACTCATAAGAGCTCAACCCTCCATCTCAAAACAACTTCTCAAATGAGCACACCGTCGGAGCCCAACTATCCATCTCTAAGCTACTTCTCAATCGAGCGCACTATTAAGACTCTATTCTCCGTCTCAAAGCCGCTCCCCAATTGAGTGCACTCACCGGAACTCAATCCTCCATTTCAAAACCGCTCCCCAGTTGAGTACACTTATCAGAACTCAACCCTCCATCTCAAAGTCGTTCCACAACCGAGCGAACCATCGAAACCCAATTCTTCATCTCTAAGCCACACCTCAATCGAGCGCAACGTCGGACCCCAATCCTCCATCTCTAGGTCGCTCTTCAGCCAACCGCACCATTAGGACTCGGTCCTCCATCTCAAAGTTGCTCCCCAATCGAGTGTATTCATTGGAGCTCAATCATCCGCCTTAAAGCCGCTCCTTAATCAATCACACTTATCGAAACTCAATCTTACATCTCAAAGTCACTCATCAGCCGAGCATACTATCGAAACTCAGTCCTCCATCTCTAAGCCGCTACCCGACTGAACGCACTCGGAGCCTAGCCGTCTACTAACACTCAATCTCCCAAAACATGCATCCACGCATTAATACTTATTATCTTTCTATCTATTTGAGAAAGATTTCTGATTGATGTATTAGAGGATATATACCGAAAAATGAGTCCTGCCATCCTTTGATCTCTTATTCGTTAGTTGTGTTGTATAAGATCCAAATTTTAAGTAACTAAGACCGAACTTATTTCAACTCGACTTACCAGAAAGATTAAATGGCTCCCTAATTCGTTTGATAATCCGAATTTAGGGACGCATCATTGATATCATCTGTGAAAAATGACTGAAAAGTCTAATCACGGCACCTATAAGAACAAACATTGTCAGCACCAATATGCAAGCCAGCACACCGATCGTGGATGACGCCTCCCACGGCAATGCCCCCCGTTGGTAGTCATAAGGAAGAATAACTTGCCCCAAGCCATTCGCACCCATCTGAAGGTGCTACATTGGGGGCTTCCCCTCTGACTACTTGAGCTTAGCATTCGGAAGGAGGAGTCAAAGGATGAGACATCCCCTTTAGAAGATCTGTTGGTCTGACAACCTCACGGCTCGAGCGAGCATGAGAGATAGGGCCTGAGTGAAATCAAAGGGCCAACTGAGCCGTGAGACAATAGGAGGCCCCCTGTTGGAGAGAGAGCCCCACGCAGCATTGACATGCTCTTCGCCAACCTGGGACCTAACCCCCAAAGTTCCTATCCGATGTTTCCCATGGACCACTTCCAGACCCTGCCAGGCTCCTAGGACCTTGGTTGTACCCGACACGAGGAAGACAGTAGATTGGAATGCCCTCAGGGTGGTAGTGTCTACAACCCCTTGCATACGAAAATTCACATAGGAAGAGGTAGCCCGCACATCAAGCAGGACTCCCTTCGGTACCTGTGAGCTATATGGCTACTAACCGACCGAAGTGGAGGCCGCGTGACCCATTGAAAAGCATTAGGATTGCTGAGTCCACACTCCGCATCGACCGCCATGACGGACCATACGATGGAAGCTTGGCATCTTGGGCCAGTCACTCATCCCTTCAGGGCCAAAGGAAGTCCATGAACTCCACCATCAGCGGAGCTAGAGATAAATGGAAGTTGCCCCACCAGTACATATTCATTGAGCAAAGTGCCAAGTGTAGAACTAGGACTCTTGAGGCCATGACCACCGACGATGGAGTCCAGTCCCCCGGCGGGCGCTTCACCAAGCACTGTTGCGAGAAAACAAAGACACACCGATTCATCATAGCGGACCTAGTCTTTCGGAGTGAAGAGGCCACAAGCAGAGATTGTCGACCGGTCCCCTGACTGACAGGGATCATCTCTTACCTTGACACCCCTCCAAAGTGGGGCGTGCGTGCCGCACTCCCAAAGCAGAAGGCTAGCCCCTCAGGCCTAGAGCGTCCTTTGCCCCAAGAGGCGCTGTAGTCAATTTCCCACCAAATGCAGGTAAGTGAAATGCATCCATACTGAATGCTTGAATGACATTAATTACTTACTCCATTTATTATGCCGATCATGCAAATGCTTATATGCCTGTATCAATTTCAAGATCTAAATTGCCCTTAAATCAGGCGAGCCTTTTCTCACCTGCAACCTAACTAGCAGAGACTTGATAAAAAAAAAACCTCAGTCCTATTAACCAAGCAGCCTAGAAAAGGTCAAAACCAAACATCGATCCCGATTACGAAGCAGCCCAGATGAGGCCAAACCTTGTGGCCTAGGGGGCTCACAGACCAAGGTTAAACCTCCCCAATATGCAACCTACCAAGCCTTATGAGGCTTTATAGCATGCGTGTGACAAGTTCTTTCGATAGGAACGAGTATCATTAGTCAACAATAGTCGACGGATTAGGACCAAATGCACAAAGTTGCGACGTCCTCTAACAGGACCGAGTGCCAAGGGGTATGTGTGGCAACGGCCTAGACTCCGTCAAAGCTTAGCGACTGCGACTATGAAACCCAATCGGCCCTAATGAGGCTCATCAAAACCCATGCCGCAACATCCTTCCATAGGAAAGAGCACAAACAAATGAACATATCTAGCCAAGCCCAACAACAATGGTAGCAAAAAATTTATCCGTGCCACAACCTCCTTACAGGAGCAAACACAACTAGAAAAATTCATCTTGTCAAGCCCAGCAATAACAGCGATAATGCTTAGTCAATAAAACAAAGTTGACAGGGACAAAGGCGAATTAGCATATAATCAAAGACATCAGCAATAAAGATTGAAACAATCAAACTGGTTTATTAAAGATCCCAAAAATATAACCAGGGCACCCGAGCACCTACAAAAGTACAAAAGGCCGCCTACAGTCACGCCTCGTCCGAACGACTGTCCCAGGATTAGGGGCCCCATGTGAACATGGTGTAGGCCCCTCACCTTTCTTCGAGAAGTCCACCTGGTCAACATAACGTCAAACTCCCACGTTATGCAAGTCAATAAAGCCGACAGGGAAGCCCAGGACCACCAAGTACACGATCCACTGACTAAAGCAAATACCTTCATGGAACCTCTCGTCCATCACATGACTGACTTTGTTGGGATGGAACCAAGACCTTAGCTCCCCTTCAAGCCCGGTATAATCCTTCTAGAGGTCAAAGAGTTGCTATTACGTCTCCCGGAGCCTATCCTAGAGCAAGGTGATCCAATCCTAAACCCGAGAATCGGCCTTCGAAAGCCGCTGGTATCTTGCCTTTGACTTAGACTATGCCCGGTCTAGATAGACAGCCCATTCCTCAATCTGCCTAGCCTTGGTGACAGCAGTATTCGTCAGGCACTCCACATCTTCCAACGCAATGAGATTTACGCAAGCTTGGGATATCCACCGTATTTTGATGTCCCTCCAATGTAGCGCCTTATCAACCACTCAGAGTGCCTCCTGGACCTACTAGACAACGGACAATGATCAGTCAATAATAGTAACAAGAAAGCACGATGATATCATAGTAAAGAAGCTCGCAGCGTAGTACCTCATAATGAGAAGGCCCTCCGTGACATTACCGGCCGAGAGATTCCTCAACTCCAGTTCTTGTAGGGATCGGTGAAGAACGCAAGGGTCGCACATCCTGGGGAAGCAGAGCCTCAAAGTCTAGAAGAGATCCGAGCCTACCCAAGACATTAGGAGGCTCGCACACCAACTCTTTAGGACAAGATGCCCCCTCAGCAGCTGTCACAGCCTCTGGGCCATCCCCAACCGTCTCTTCATCCGCCCTAGCCCTTCCAGTGCCTTCCTTAACAAGGACAATGGGTGAGTAGACACAAATGCTTTTGGAGAAGAAGCCACCAAAGTCGAGGTTCTCCCTCCAGGTGCAAGCATGGTGTCGGTCGGCTTACCCAGTCCATCAGCTGAAGAAAACCCTGCTTCATTGGCAAAGCCAACCAAGGACTCCTCACCCTTAGGTTAATTAAACAAGTCATTGATCTGCGTAGTAGAGGTTCCGCCTTCCTCTGACAAAGCCTCCCCTAACTCTTCCTCTAGAACACCTTGGGAGAGCAAATCTTCAATATGGTGCAAGGCACTTGCATGCTCCTCAACTAGTGTTGTCAGAGGTCGCGCCATCTACTCCTCATGTGGTAGGATGTCACCGGCGTAGATAGGTTGACCCTGTCCCAATTATTCGGGATCCTCCAATTGGTGTTGACCGCAAAGAAGAAGAAGCACATTTTCCAATCTACTATCGAGCCTGGGCTTCCTCCACTTATCTCAAACTTTGCATGAAAGATGAAGGAAACCCAATCAACTGCTTGGCTGATCTGAATGAGCACTTTTGAAGCCCAGGCATCTAGAATAAGCACCCTAACATAGAAAAACAAGCATAGAGTCACTAAATGCCAAATGATATCCGGATGGAGACAGGCCGTAGGGACTTTTAGGGCCCCTAGAATCTCGCGCAACTCCCTCGCAAGCGGAACATGAAGACCGACCTGCATATGCTCCTTATAAATGGTTATAAATCTTAGAGAAGAGAAGCAAGCCACATCCTTTGCGCTGATCTCAGCGTACAGGATAAAGCTCAAAATGTGATACCTATTACACAAAAATTGTTATGAATTTGGACTAAATAGATCAACTAAATAACTAATTATAATTTTTAAAATCTAAAATTTTAAATAAC
>JAODPA010037167.1:0-12173 GCA_025585075.1 Nepenthes mirabilis | reverse complement strand
GTAATTTGTATATATTGTGGAGAATTATATATATATATATAATTCAGTTTGGCTTGTTGATATAAATTGTACATAAGACTAATTATCAAATTGTTTAGTTTTCGCTGTATTTGAATTTATTTATACTTTCGCAAGTTATTGTGGTCTATAATAGGTACTTAGTAGCATCTCTCATTGGTTGATGTTGTGTTTAGATATATAGTGTTGGAGCCATGAATAATGTGTGACAATTAGATCCTGTGAGGAGTTGTTGTATCGTGTTATTGGCTGTGTGATTATTGTTGTGCTGTTGTCTTAATGTCATAGAGACATTTCTAATGGATTATGTATATTGTTCAGAATATTTCACAGGTTTTGTATAGTCTGACAGTCATATTATAGATGAAACTCTACTAAATTTTTGACAGAAAATACGGTTTATCACACGTGATCTTTACACCGATGAGTATAACAAACATTATTAAATAATACTTCCCAAAATTAAAATGTAAGGATCTACTAAAAATAATTGAAAGACCATATAGCTAACCTTACGAGTTATGGAGATAAATGAAAGGTTATAAGAGCATGAAAATTGGACCATTGTAGGTTAATGAGTGAACAGAATATGTAGGGTTCATAATCATTTTATATCGGAGCTCTAAAGAAGGTAAATAATGTTAATTGCCACTTCCACGAGAGTTTAGGGTATATTAAAATGTTTGATATATGAATGACACTTGATCCGAATATGAAGGTCATCTTTTAAACTAATGTTTGTTTTGAAATATTTGGCTCCAAATGTTTATATTTTGAATTCGATAGAGGGGTTTTACACACTCCCATATTTTACACACTCCAAATGTTTATATTATTTTTCCTTTTATTTCTCATAACTTAATGCCCACATTCACATTCAATCTTCAGGAATATTGTAATGACCGAATTTATTACCAAATAAATAATTGATATAAAGACCTCAAAAAACTGAGTTGCAATGCTGTATATAGTCCATTAGTCACTTTCTAAATATAATATATTTATATGTGTTTTAAGATATGGTTAATTGTTTTTTTATTTGGCCACGATATCTATACCTGTTTAATTATTAGTAAAATAACATAAATAAACGACCTTAACATGATTATTAAAATTTGTTTCCTACAGATGGAATAAAATATTACTTTTCTATTCCGTGGATATTAGATATACGATAATTATACAAAGTATAAATTAGATTTTATGAAGTGTCATGCACAAATTCATGTTAATCTTTTCCTAATACATCATATGCACATACAAAGTGTCATGACTCTCTCATACTTCCCCTCCTCTAACTTAAATTTTGATGACTAAAAAGCGGCTTTCTCGCTTGCAAAAAAATAATGGCAACAAGTCTCAATATATTTCATTGATTTATGGTTTTTATGAAAATAAAAAAATCTATCAAATGAACATATTTTTCTAAGCAAGTATCTTGGCTTAGACTTTAATGTAGAGATTACTTAAAATTCTTGAATAAAAATGGATACATAAGAAGTGTTCTTTAACAAACTTTACAATTGCATGACAAATAATTTAAATTTGAGTAAATGCCCTTCAATTTTGAGAAATCGAAGGAATCTAGGCAATCATGCTAGCCAACACACAAAAAGTGACACATATTGAACATATGCATAGAGCATAAGAATGTGAATAATATATTATAATCAAACTTGAAGGAAAAATTCTAAGATTTTTACAAGAAAGTAAAGAGTGATGCTTGAAATGTTCTCATACTAAACAAAATATTTCAAATTTCTAAGCATTTTCTTTAAAATCTCATTTTTTTTCCCCTATTATTATTCTTCTTTTTTCTCTTCTTCCCGCCCTTTTACTTTTTTGTCTTGCAAAACTCGCAACAATTAGCAAAATTAGTTTGGGAACTTATTTTATAAATAGATTAGCATACGTGCACCTTGTAGGTGTTGATGTTATAAGAGTTTGGTACATGTGCATGACTCCTTAGGGATGTAAAAGGCACTGTCATTATGCCATTTTGTACATATGCATCCCTTTATCCACGTATTAGGCACATCATTTCTACTAAGCTAAGTATATGTACTTTTAAGCTTACATCAAGTGTGTGAACATCCATCTAATTGAGCATAGGTGTGGCTTATGTACCTATCATGTGCCTATTTCATAAGAACAAGAACTTATTGCCCCATCTGGGACCCACAATTAATCCTCAATAACTAGAAAAAAATATATGTAATTAGACATTATAGTTCCAAAATTTGCACTCGACTATTACATTTCTCCCATTCTTATAAGTTTTCATCCTCTAATTTTATATGCCTCATGAATTTCATCTTCACATTCCTAGTTGGCTCCCTCAAATGATTGGTATGTCCGCAAACCATTGACTAACGGTATGACTTTTGGATGTAGTACAGGATCTTATCATTTTAAGATCTGAACTAATTTTAATACCCTTCACATCCTTGTTAATCTTTAAAGGTTTATATTTAATGATATGAGATGGATTATAAACAGACTTCAAAAGTATCAACAAATGAAATGCATCATGAAAATTAGCTAAATTAGGAGATAAGTCTAGCATATGAACCATTTTCAAATCCTTTTCACAATCTCAAAGGGTCTAATAATCCTTGAATGGTCTAGAATCTTGACATTTTCTCTGTAAAGTGTCTCAAGTGATACTACATTAATACTTTACTAATAACTATTATTATAGATAAACTGTAGTAAATAGTCATCCCAATGTGCTTTCACCTCCAAAACCTAAGCCTAAGCATACCATTCAAAAATTGAATCATTTGCTTTGACTACTTATGAAGAAAAAGCGTTCCTAAATTTTAGTTTCAAACCTAATCGATCTAAGACTTCTTAAGTTGAAACTCTTATGTAACTATACAATTACATTAATGTAGAATGTTGCTAGACAATCCAACAAAAAATATGGTTCTAAAGGTAATAAAATATGCCAATTTTGTCAAATGATCCATCAACCAAATTATATCATATTTTATTGATTTAATACTAAACTAAAATTTTGTATAGTCTTACAATCTCATTAATATAGAGTTTCGTTAAACAATCGCTTGAAAATATGGTTCTAAAAGCAATAAAATATGCTAATTTTGTCAAGTGATTCATTATCACCCGAACCACTTCTTATTTTCTAGCCATATTGAGCAACCCAACAACAAAATCCATAATGCTTTGTTCTGATTTTCAGCTTGGAATTTATAAATATTGCAAAAAGTCTCAAGAACTTCTCATGATTGGCTTTGCTTGTTGGCATATTAGAAATTTCCCCACAAAATGGCAATTTTTTTTCTCATGTTCCTATACTAAAAAGTTTTTTTAGAAATTTTGATACATTTTATTAATTTCTAGGTGGAAAGTTACTTGGATCTTAAGCTTCATTCAAAATTTATTCCTTTATTTATTTAACAATGGGAAGGCAAATGTGGTCCTTGAACTTAAGAATACCATCATCACAAATGTTGAATTCCTCTCATGGCTCCTTACTTAAATCCAAAGAAATGTCCATAAAAGAGGATTTTCTATTTAGAGTTATTTTATTCTTTCAGTAATCACCCTCCATACCTTAAAAAGGATAAAATATTTATGCGCCTTATAAGTGTAGCAGTATTTTACAATCTTTCATTTCTTCAAACATCCCCTATTATTGGATCAAATGAGTTATTAAATCCACGGATTTACAACTTAATGTATCAGACACTACATTCAACTTCTAAGATTGGTATTGAATTTAATAATTATAGTCATTTAATAAAATCAATTTATCATTATTGTCTCATATTCAACTTTTTAGTGGAAAATAATTGCTTTAAACTTTTTTAGTCAGAGTCCATCACAAACTTTTTGCCATACAAATTGAAAAAGATTAGGCGGTGCCTAATCTCAATAAGTTTCGATCCTTTCTAAATTATGGAAGTAAAATATACGAGAATATAAAATACGCGTAAGTTATTCTTGGATCTAGATATAAATCAAATAAATATACACCGTGGACTATAAATAAGATAAGACGAGATTTTTGATAACGAAAAAAAATCTTGACAACCATAATTGTTGAGTAAAATCCTCCAAGGTTCTATAGCTAGTGAAAATAATATACTAAAAAAGTCAATTTACAACTTGAGTGGTATATACATACTAAATATTAGTTGACTTACTCCTAAATTGTTATCCCTACCAAGGAATTCTTTGCCTTCAACTGAAAAATTGGATACCTTCTGGTTTTCTAATCGATCTTATTTCACAAGTCATAAAATCTTTACACACTATTAGATCTCAATTTTCTCAATTTTCACTTTACTTGTGTCTCGACAAAGGCAACCAAGTTAGAGTAGGTGTATTCATCAAGAGAGAATTGTAAAGAATTTTGGAATGGGCAAGCCATGACAGTAAATCTCAACAATAAAGAAATGATTTTCTCAAAAGAGGCTATTCACAAGCATTCAAAAGGATTTTTAAAGAGCAGTCGTACTTTCCTTAATTTTTAATGTCTTCTTGAGTTGTGGAAGGGAGATATTTTTAAAGAAGGTAAAAAATTAGATAAAAAATATGCAACAAAGTGGAAGCTCGCACCTTAGCGTATGTACACTGCCTAAGCGCACATCATGTGCGAAAGGTTAAATAAATGTTCCATGCCCCTGCGCACAAGTGCCGCTTAGGGGCACATCAAGCATGTACAATTTGTGTAAAATGTTCGCGTGAGCAATTTGGATATTAATACGTTTGAGCATGGCTTAGGTACACAACAGGCATAAGTAATCCGAACAAATATATGCTCAAGTGTAGCTTGAGCGCATATCGAGTTTGAGCAATATGGACAAAATATACTCTTGTGTGACTCAAGCTCACATCGGGCATGAATAATCAAGATAAAATACACCCGTACATGGCTTAGGTGAACATCGAGCATGAATAATTTGGATAAAATATACAAATGTATGAATCAGGATCAAGTTATGTATGGTTATTGGGAGTTACACATTTTTGAGTATTTAGTGTGTATTAAATATAGATCTTCATAATATATGATAATACTCTAAAAACGTACTCATCTATTTATTAAATATGCAAATATAAAATATTCTTAACAATCTTCCCATTTGACAATTCTGTGACAAAACCTCTCTCTATATATAAGAATTAAAAACATATGAATTATAAATTTAGACACAACCAAAACAAAATCTGCATACATAAAAATTTAATCCTAGATAAAAGGCAAAGGATACAAAAATATGAAACTATAGAAGACAATAGTTCCTATGGTTCCTATTTTATCATAGTTAGTGTAGAAATGCATGGAAAAAATATAATGAAAGTATATATGGAAAGCATTAACTAATATAAGAAAAGCATTAATCAATATAATGAAACACATGTACAAAAATTAATGATATAGTTTCATTAAATAAACCACTGATCAAAAGAGACATATATTAGGGACACATTTCTTAAAGTAAGCAAACAAAATAAACTCAACTCCCCCTTATGTGATGGCCCCTTCATTACTGAACTCTCACTCTCCTAGTTTGTGTTCCCTCTTTAGTTTGTTGTTGTATTCTTCCCCCTAAGATAATACACTCTTTTTGTCACAAATGACCAAAGGAGGGACATTACTCGAAATTGGAGAGATCGCTTGCTTACTAGGAATGCTACTCAGTAGACAATTGATCAAAGTACTCTCGAATGTAGGCCTCTTGAGCATCTAGCCGACTATCAATTTGAGAGATGGGACTCCAATTGATATTGATAAGCAATAATATGAGAGAGCTGAGTGAGCATCTAGAACACCTAACCCATAATGATTATGGATGAAGAGGAGGAGGATAAGGGAGTCTTAGATGCACCAACGGCAGATCGAAAAGAGCTAGCCTTTGATATGGAGCATCCATGCGGTCTGGATGCTCTGAAGAGTATTGATCAATGTGTGCTTGGCTTTATGTGAAAATAGTGAGAGTAACTGGTTTGCCAAGTAGCACACATAGGAGATCAAGAAAATTTATTCCGAGACTCATAATAAGGCATTGGATAAGACAATTGTAGAGAAAGTTATTGTCCTTCTTACTCACAAATATAAAAAATATGTATGAGTAGTGGTGAGATGGGAGACCAATCGGCCTCCCACCGGTGAGAGCGTATAAAAATAAGGCTTTGTCAAGAAGGTTGGAGGTGTAGTGTGTGTCTGAGAAAGTATTAGTCAGTATAATCCTGTACATAACGAACCTATAAGGAGTAATGTATTTAGTTGTTAAAAATTTACCATGACAAGTCTTGGGAGGGCCATGTGAAAAGGAGGCGACCTCATCATAATATGGCATTAAACGAAAAGTGTACAGGTAGTTAGGATTTTTCACTTGTAGAATGTTGAGTGTGTTGGAGATTACCGTCGAGGTAATTTGAAGGGTACTCCCTCATAAGCAAGTGGTAAATAAATTGGACTCATGGTCAATATTATGAATATTAGTATCGTATTCTTGTACTAGGAGTGCGGAGGGAGAAATGAAGTTGGTGAGGACCAGCTTCCAATGTCGGTTTATACAAATCAATAAAATTGAATGATTGAAAGAGACCGTGTCAACTTCTCGTTCGAGAGTTAGTTGATGACGAGACATCTTTTTATGGAAAAGGTCCTTAACAATGGTATTAATGAATCAGTCCTGCGCTGAGAGCCTGTCACATCGTGGACATTTTCTAGCTGTTTTCTTTGAGGTGGTTATCCTTGAGGTTGCCATTTGTACACAAGATGAGTTGAGAGTGAGTGAGGCATTAGTCTTTCCTAACAAATTAGTCTTTCCGCTCACTTGCCTCATTAGGATCGATAACTCTTTGATGACATGCTTCACTTGGCCAAAATTGAAATAAGCTCCTTATTGCCTCACATGTCTTAATCACACTTGATCACATGCTCCACTCTTTGATTATATGTCTTAGTATATTTAGTCAATTTCTTATAATAATTCTAATAAAATTGAAAAAAGAAAACCTACAAAATGGACATATTTTATGAAAGATTTCAAAACAAATACTCGGCTTAAACTTTAATGTACGGATTTCTCAAAATTCTTTCCTAAAGATGACATGCAATATGAATTCTTCAACAATATTTAGAAATTTTTGGATAAATAACATAAACTTGAGCAATTGACTTCAAAATCCAAGGAATCTAATGAACAAATTCCATGCATGCATGCTAAAAATATTAAAAAAAAGGGACTTACAAAGACACTCGCATGCACCATGAGAATGTGAATCTCATATTATAATCAAATATGAAAATTTAATTCTAAATATTCAATAAGAAACTACAGAATGAGACTTAAAATGCATTTACTTTAAGAAAAAATCTTAAAAGTTTATATGTTTTTTTCTTCCTAAATGTCATTCCATCTCTCTTATTCTTCAAATTCACACTCCTTTTTTTCTTTCTATCTCTTCTCTTCCAATACTCGTGGAAATGAGCTAAAATGAAGAAAGAACACAATCCACATACGCTAGTCATGTGTCCATTAGGGGATGAGATTCCCAGGGCTTGGCATGTGTGCCCATCAGGATTGAATCTATTACTATTATTTTTCTAGTTTGTACACATACATCTTTTCATGTGTACATCAGGTGGGATGATTCTACAAAGCTAGATATATTCACATATCAAGCTTGTGTCAGGTATGAACAACTATCCAACTGAGTATGAGCGAGGCTTTTGTGCCCTTCATGCGATCACTTCATATGAACAAATACTTAGAGCCATATCCGAACCTGCAATTAATATTTAATAACTAGCAAATATGTAAAAGCAGATATTATTTATCATGATCTGAATTATCAACATAATATTAATTAGGATTTGATCCCCAAAATTCTAGGTTCAACATTGCATAAAAATATATTGGTGATTCTTAAGCAATATTATATGAATATTCGTCCAATGATACGATCAAATTTACTACATTTGACGACTGGTCTAAAGTACTTACTTAATGGCATAACATAATACTCAATAATATACTGTAACAAAAATCTTGATAGTTAACAGCACATATTGTCAACAGAATGTATAGCCCTTGACCATTCTATATCAAATTTAAATATATCAAATACTTGAAACACTTAAATTATTTTTCCGATAATACATTAAAATACATAAATTTTTAAAAAATGAGTTGAAAAAGGCAAAATCCTCTTATTTTATACAAATTAGAGAATATATGTTAGTCATACATTCATCATGTGCCATGAAAAATTTTGGTTGATGCATGCCCTTCTTATGCGTGTATGAGGTGCAAGCGATTCTATAAGGTATGCATAAGTGCTCTTAATGCACACCTTTAAGTACCCTAAATCTAGAATTGGCAGATGTGTGCAATTCATCGACACAACAAGCATGACGGTTTTCCCTAAAAATAAGCGTGTGTGCCAATTGTGCATTGATTGGGCACAAGTTCACAAATTAATTGAGCACATGTTTGACTTATGCATCCATTAGGTGCTATCTATGTGCAATCTAATACTTAGTGCCATACCCTACCCATAATTATGTTTAATAATTTACTCAAGCATTTTAATTTAAACCTTGTTATTCTAAGATTAGTACTTGGGTATCCTTAAAATATTTTGCCCTCGAAATTTATATAGTTCAATTAGAAAATAAATGATGATACTTCTCACGAATATTATCTTTACACTCCTAAGTTACTTCCTCAAATGAATGGTGCATTTACAACCCTTCGACTAATGTAATAATCTTTTTACGGTCCACCTAATCATGTCATTCTAGTATTTGAGCCAATTCCTCAATATACATCAAATATTTATTAATCCTCAAGGGTTAGTGCTTAATAGTGTACAAAAGATTATAAACATACTTTCAGAGTATCAACACATAAAATATATTATGAAAAATCACCAAATGAAGTGATAAAACTAATACATAAACTACTTCCTTCATCATTTATAAAAATTTCAAACGATCCAATGGACCTTAATGTTAATTTGCTTTTAACTTGTATCTTGAGACTCTGTTTCATGGAGAAACATTTAAAATTACGTGATCACCTACCTCGAAACTCAATTCAAACATTCTATAATTTACATAACTTTTTTACCGACTTTGAGGTACTTGGACTGGGTCTCGCATCATGTGAATCTTTTTCGTCATTTCTTGGACCACTTATTGTCTTATAAGCCTTCGATCTTTGATCTTTTTTCAATTGATTGGAGAATAACACTTCCTCTTTTGTAGTGTTTCAAAATGCACAGTAATGTTTGCCTCATAACTATTATTATTGGCAAAATGGGCTTATGATAAATAATCATCCAAATTTTCTTTTATTTCTAATAATGAAACTCCAACATATTTTTTGAAATCAGAATTATCGACATCATTATCCATCCTTTTATGAATGAATGTCTAACTAGACTTTAACTTTGTATCCAATTTTTAATATAAACTCTCGCATAATTTAGATACAAGTTTTGCATCTTGATTTGATATAATTAAAGTTGGAGCTCTATGAAGTCTTACTATCTTATTGATATACGATGTCTCTAAATGATCATCAGAGAATGTCATCCTAATAAAATTTTGTGAATTAATCTACTATTACCAAAACTACATTGGGATTTCTAGCCATTCTCGGTAATTCCATCACAAAGTTGATGGTTTTGTGATCCTATTTCCATCTAGGAGTACATATAAATTTTAAAAGATTCAGCGGCTACTTATATTCGATTTTTATCTATTGACAAATTATATACCTTTCAACAAATGCTATATTTTCCTCTTTATGTTCCTCTACTAAAAGATTTTTTTATAAATCCTAATATATCTAATTAATTCCTGGGTGGGTTATATGCTTTGATCCATGAGCCTAACTAAAAAATTTTTTATTTAATTCCTCAATATTGGGTAAGCAAATATGATCCTAAAGCCTTAGGACTCCCTAATCCTAAATGTTAAACTAAGCTCTTGACTCTCTATTTAAATCCTAGCAATGTCCATCAAGAATGAATCATCCATTTACATTCTCTTAACCATTTCAAAGATTTTAACTACGCATGAAGTGACACAAATCATGCATGTATCTTGCGAGTGCAGTTATATGTTCTATTCCTTCATTCCTTCATAATCTATCCTGCTGACTTTTTGCTCAAAACATCCGTCAATGTATTATCCTTTCTTAATTGCTATTGTATCTCACTATTGTAATTATTCATCAAATCCATCCACCATCTTTGTCCATATTCAACCCTTTTTTAATGAATAAATAATTTAAAGCTTTGTGGTCCTATTACACCACAAACTTCTCTAATGTCTCTAAGTTTTCAAATCAAGATGACAATTGCCAACTATAAATTGTGGTTGAGGTAGTTTCGGTCATAAGTCTTGAGTTAGCTAGGCCCATAAGTTATAACTCTTTTGTGTTACGTTGATATATAACCCAAGTCTTTCTTAGGGGTGTGAGAATATACTACAAAACTTCTAGATCCTTTTAAAATGACTAAAATCATATTAGTAGTGAAACAACCCTTTAATTTTTGAAAACTTTTTCATGATTGTTGTCCTCAAAGAATGTTGTTTATTTTTTGTTCAATAGGTCAATAGTATTATAATTCTTGAGAAATTATCTACAAATCTTTTGCATACCCAATGAAAGCAAAAGAAACTTTGCACCTCGGTGACATTTGTCCAGTACCCTCAATTTGTATCTGCTTTAATTTTTTTTTTTTTATCAATGAAACTCATCCTTTGGAAAATGATGTGGTCTATGAAAGCAACTTTCCCTAGTTAAAATTCACATTTTTTTCAACTTCGGGAATAATTGTCACTCTTTATATGTTTGCAATGCGATTCTCAAATAGGCTTTATATTCTTCATGACTCCCCAAATATACAATAATATCGTTTATGATGACAAACTCGAGTGGATTCAAATAGCGTTTGAACACCCTAATCATCAAGCCCATAAATGCTGCATGTACATTAGTCAAACCAAATAGTAGTATTGAAAATTCATAACAGCCATATGTCATTTCAAAGATTCTGTTTTGACATCATCTTTGATAATTCTTAATTTTTGATACTGTGATTAAAGATTAACTTTTAAAATAATTTGAGCATCTTATAACTAGTTAAATAGATTATTTGTGATATTGAAATTGAAGATTAATTCTTGACAAAGTATGTTCATTCTTAAATGTATTTTTATTTAATTTCGGATAATCTGTATATAATTTAATTGATCTGTTACGTCCTGGGACCGCGGTTGTCGTACGGATTAGGGAGCCTTCGGATTCCTAAGCAGGTGGTGGCGTCAGGCAAAGGTTCCGGTCTCTGTAGTTTCAAACCTGGACCTGTACAACACAAACAGCAAATAAGAAGTCAGACGCTCAAGTCAGCAAGTTTCCACAATGAACGAAAATGGCGCACGCGGCAAGCGGTGCGCAAATGGGTGCTGATGAAACGTGAGTGAAGTGTATATTTTAGAATGGAGGATGCAATAGCAGGTAGTAGGAGACCTGGCTCCCTTAATGCACCGCAGTGGGTGGCTGACTTCCCGCTGCTTGAGTAGACTTGGGGATGGTGATCGTGAGAGAACTGGCTCACTCGTGGCCGCAGGAGATGAGTCTTATCTCAGTTTGAGTTCTTTCTTTCATGTGATCTGTTCAGAGGAGTTAGGATCGGAGTTCGAATTGGGATCCCTCTCTCTGCGAGGAGTGGGAGCTCTTATAGGCTCCTCCCCATTGGACTTTGGGCGCCAGAATACCTGTTGCAAGGGCTTCCTTGCCTCTGGTCGCTATCGCTGTCGCTGATCGCCGGTCATGTCGGCTGTCGTTTTGCCATGGCGGGCAGGCTCCTGAGCGCTGCCGGCCACGCCTGGTTTTTCCCTAAGCGGGGATTGGCTGGTTACCTGCGGGCAGTTGCCTGAGCCGCTTTGTAATATTCCGGATTTTATTTGGACCAATTTAATATTAATTATGATTTTGGAGATTTTGGGCATGACAAAAATTAATTAGATATTGTGAAATTTGAATTGACATGTGGATCAGTTGAGATGGCACCCGAGGTGCGCCTACATTATTACCCGAATATCGATTTGAATTTTGGAATAAAAGAAAACTAAAATGAAAAATATATATAATATA
>JAODPA010037156.1:0-36370 GCA_025585075.1 Nepenthes mirabilis | reverse complement strand
AATAATACTATTAGAGTTGAGACTCCTTCCGTTGGAATTCAAAAGGCTGTTTGCAGTTGCAGTATTATTGCAGGTTCACTTCCCTCTTCATTCAAGATAACGACGTTTTTATTTTTCCTTAATTTTTGCAGAAGCGCTCATCAAAAAAGAAATCGAAAATTCCCACCATGCAACGAAGATAATGAAGCCTCGGTCAAATCTCTCTTGATCCTCCTGTCAAGATCGGCGGCCTTGAGCAAGGCTTCCTTGATACCAAATCCGACTCACAATTTATAACATCAAATGCTACACGGGACAAAACAGCCATTATCATATGGTCAGCATTCATTATTTCTTTTTGTTTTTTTGGCAATTTCTAATTTGGCATAGTCGGTTTACAAGAATCCCGATCTATTTTCGGTCACACTCGCCCCTGACTGGCCGCCGCTTGCTTTGAAGTTCTTCGTCGACTGGCTGTTCATTTCAGCAAGCTCTCTCACCTTCGACAAAATTGGCGCAGGAATCGGGATCGTTGCATTCTTCCGAGGATTCGTCTGCAGCGTTCAGACAATAGTAGAAAATGAGACTAAGCCATTGTAAATACCGATGCTGCATAATAGATAGATCACCAAATGAAGGCATTCCCTTTGTAAGAGACTGGAAGTTTTAAGACCGTTGACAATGGGGTGAGACCCAGATATCCCCCCCATACTGGTTTAAGGGGAGCTTATAACGCCAACCACAGCTCTAATGACACTAAAAAACCTAATTAGAATAGCCATTAATGAAGAATAATAACTACATCACTATCCCTCCGCTCGCTTGCAGACCTAACAGTAACATTACTGCCTTTATAAAATGTGGAAAACTAGAAGGAATGAAACAAAAAAGAGGTCTCTAGGATTATTATTTTTATAAATGGATCGTTCTTATTTGCAGCAAGTGCCTGATGCATCTGAAGAGCAATTAAGAGGGGATGAGACTGACTTTATATTTATGATTTTTTAAAATCAATTGTGAGGGGAGGGATGAAAAGGAATAGAGTGTGTAAAGCTGAAGCAACTACTTACCAGTGTACGCGGTAGTAACATAGCAGTTTCCCTATTCGACTACTCATCATCTTAACGAACATTCTTCAACAAAAGATTAAAACAACAAACATGGGTAGGTGAGGAATCCCTAGAGGCACAAGACAACCCTCTCTAAACACAAGAATTGAGAGGTCTACAAAAAAACTAAATAGAACCACCAGAATTCACCTCTTTAGCAATAATATTCTGCCCTTGAGAGGACTCATTCTCTCAGAAATTGACACCCATATTAACAAACACTAAACCTGTGACACCATTCAGTGAGAGATAACCAATAAAAATACATTTAACCAAAAGACACTAGTGGGGGTTTTGAGCTCGGGCACTACAAGTGGAAAACGATTCATGATAAAACACCACAGTTACAACAACACTGCTTGAGAAATTTGGGTGTTCATGGGAAACAATAATGGCCCGTTTAGTTACATGAAAATATGTAAGAAAGGGAAAATAAAAAGTTAGGAGGAAATTATCTTTATGTGCTTGGATGTTTGAAAAACTTCGAGGAACAAATTTATATGAAAAATTACGTGGAGTCCCACCTTCCGCTTGAAACTAATGTTCATAGTTTGTTTTTATTTTCTTCAAATTTTCTTATAACCAAACAAGCCATAAAAGTTCTTGCCACTTCCAAAGATACCTACTTTCCTCTCCACAACACTATTTTGAGTGTGTTCACACACGTAATTTGGAACTAAATAACGTGTTCACACTAAAGATGCCTACTCTTCCTCGTTGCAACACTATTTTGAGTAGGTGTGTTTACACAAGTAATTCGGAACTAAATGATGCCATTGTACATCCTATCATGACCTAGGACTTCTGAAAGACACAAAGGAATGACAAAAAAGAAAAAAGCAGCTTTTCCATTAAATCCGCTCTGAACAGGCGAACAAGGTTATGTGCAAATTTGGAACATGAACAGCGAACAAGTTCCTGAATTGATTAGCTAAGCAAATTATTTACCTATCTGATGAAGGGAAGAAAGAAGATGAATATGAACAACTTGTTATAGGATCCAACCGTCCCAACTAAATGACCCATGGATATGGACTGCCTAAAGTGGCAAGCATGAGCAATGATGGGCAAATTTTGGTGATCAAGCCAAATTATAAAAGATGTGACATTGATTAAACCATTGTGCTAAAAAAATATCAGATGCTTCCCGCATCCCACATGTTGGAGCAGATAGAATCTGGTATATCAATGGTCAACTAACAAATATTACTGCTTTAGGGAATATAACCTAGAAGCCAAATTTAATAAATCATCTGTACCCATGGGTAAAAATAGCAATATAGGTATTAGTCGAGACCATATCAATATTGGATAATATATATAAATATCAAATATGTCAGAACTTTTTTTTCTGAAAAATATAACCTAACGACAAATATTAACTAATATATCGGCTATATCGTCTGGTAGTTTTGAATATTGACCAATATATTATGTTTTTGTCCTGTATTGGGGACAGATATCAGTTGATATATTGGATATCGGCCAATATTTTCATCAATGTTTGTACCCCACACCACTAAGATTGATACACAAATACAGGAGAAAACATCATGAAGAAACAGTGTAGGCAGCAGCAATTGATGATACTGATCCAATCACTAAATTAACATATAATTCCTTAAGGAAAGGGCATAACACAAATACACAAAGTACACAAAGACGTCCTGCAACTCACAGTATGTAGCAATCAATTTTAGGGGCATTGTTCTCATACCCAAATGATCCTGAGCTCCAAAAATAAAACTAAACAAAGAAAACATTGTTGAAAGTCTCAAATTGAATTGGTGCAACACCCACTTTGACTATCATGAAGATTCATCTCCACTCAATACTGATACAATCAACTTTAAACAAAAAGAGATTTGATCTCAACCGAGTCACACAGCAGTTCAAACTCACAGATCTGTAGAATTGTTCACGACTTAGGGTGGTGAAGGGAAGAGTCTCCAATTGACATTCAAATAGCCATCAAATCTAAAAATCAACTCACCTACAGAAAGCCACTCTGATGGCCAGACTCACTGGCTTAACAGTGCCTTCTGATGCCACTATGAGACTAACTTTTTTGGATTGTTGAACTTCAAGGTCGCTTGGTCAGGCTGCTATTAAAGGGTGATCCAATGCACGTCATTTCCTAAATTAACGGTCAAATGTAAGCAATCTTATCCATGTATGGTAGAAAGGGTGTTTCTATGGTTTGAATACCCAACTTCCACGTCACAAGGATCAACATTAACATTTCCCCTTATAACCTTCTACAATCAGCCAGCTTTTGCTGCTTCAAAAATGGGGCTAGAGTGATAATAGGTGATGGTTGATGACAGAATTGGACATGACACCATGTCGAAAATCAAAACCAGTTAGGAACAATGAGAAAGAACAGAATGACAAAGGAAAAGAAACACAAGTGCAAGAGTGAGTGGAAGGCATCAACAGGGACAGACAAGACACTTTCCTACTTGCATCAATGATATTTTTCTATCCATTATTATCTTTGACATGATAAGCACAATTGCAAAAAATTCCTTAACAATATAAATCCAAGCCCGAAAACCTAACACAGCCAATAAACTTATAACCTGCAACAGATTTTCCAATGCAAAGAACTTATTTCAAGCAGCAAAAAAAGCAACTAGGCTATTTCATTGATTATTAGCTCTATATTGATCAAATCATCATATATACGAATGATATCACATAATAATCTAGTAGTTCAAAAGAATTTCATTTTACATAGCCCAATGACATGAGGTTATAAATTTATAATATAGGAGATTGGCGCTTGAGATTTTACCTTACTAGCAGAAGCAAATAGAAAGCTATTATCTGCTTTGTGCCAAGACTCATCATAGCATGTTCTATTTTTTTCAGATAGTACAGGGGAAATTGGTATTATCTAAGGTTCAAATGCGGAACAAGAGAAAACCGTGGTTCAAAGAGTGGTGGACAGTGCCACAACATTCTTACGGAATATCTAAGTTTTAAGGCAGGATTGAACTGATCATTAATGTTTTATCAATGATCAAAAACAGACACATGGCGCATGGTATAAATAAAACCTCTTTTCCCTCTTATCAATTCACCATTGGTGCAGACTTGGGGGTGAAATGCAGGCAAGATGAAGCAACATAATGCTCACTAGGAGTAAATTTTGGGCAAACTCACTATCAAGTGATAGCAAATTAGGCTGAGCAAAGCACCCTGTTATGAAATGTATGCAACTGCACCTTCCGATCAGTATGGGTAGATTCTTTTCCCAGCTTGAGAATATTACTGTGTCTAGGTACTAGTATTGTCTCAGTGATCACAGTTTCACTACAACTTTTTTCCAGGAATTTCAAGAAACAGGTAACATGTCATGTTCATCAACAAATAAGAATCCACAGAGCTATGATAGAAAACTATGCATTGTAGAAACTGTTTACCCCTTTCTCTGAAGGTGTATATGCACAGCTAGCTTTCAGAAGGTTCCTCCATTTATCCTGCAACACAAGAAATCATTAAAGCAATGATATTTTTGAATGGAGCTCTGATGAGGACATCCGTGGAGAAATGATATCTTCGTTCATTTTATCAAATTTGCTAGCATATTTTCATAGAGATCTTTAAAATTTTCTAATTTTAATAGTCTCAAGAATAACTATAAAAGATTATATTTTTATTTTCTTATTCTGGCCGTCATTAATTAAAAAATTACATTTGTTTCCTAATTAACCTAAAAATAATAGTGCATTAAGGATTCTGATTTAATTGTTTTAGGAGCTGTAGATGAATGATATAATTAATATGGCTGATGCCTAATTAACTCTCTCTTCCCCCTTGCTTCTTCTTTCCCTCCCCTCTGGTCCTTCTCTACTCCTTCCCTTGTTGTTCCTGCTGCTGCTTCTTCTTCCCCTTCCCTCTTCCTCCCTCTTGTTCCATGCATCAAGCATAAACACAAGTTGTCATGAAAAAGCCATATTTCAGAGATGCAATCAATTTGTTAAAAAAAAAAAAAAAAGTGATACAAACCTTCAGATCAACTGAGGTCCGGTATGAATAGGATGCAAAGGAAAGCCGTTTAATCTCAGACCACCTACCAGCTCCAAACCTGGAAACACCCTCAACCAGCTTCACAACTTCAGAAAGTGTCCAAGCTCGATGATGTTTCCTTCTAATTCCACCTTTTGCAGTGGGAACAGTTGTATCATCTGAATAATTTCCAGGCAAATCCACACGTTTTGGCTCCTTATCCCCACAAACTTCGGGAATGTGGGTTACTGATGATTGCTTCTCTTTTGTTCCTTCTTCAATAAGCTACATACAGTACACAAGAAAAGCACAATGACTGTGCTTTACCACTTCCTGGGAAACTTTAATTAAAATTCTGGATGTAAAATATTCTACTCAAATCAAATATCTAATTCAGTGCTATGGTAGAAATATAGTACAAGTGAAGGACCATAGAACGGTTGCAAGGAGATATGTCAAGCTTCAGAATTTAAAGGGCATGACAGAGCCCTATATCTGCGTTCTAGTTCAAATCACATTGCTGCGTGTGAAATATTGCTAAGAAATATATTCTCCATGAAGTGTTTTATCATGATTGATTTTCGTCTATCGTGATGACTGAACAAATATAGCTGTTATATCCTCCAAAGCTAAAAAAGACACTGCTTCCCAACTTTCACAAACTCATATGCATTCTACGGGGATCCTAGAAGCAGGCGAGCGGGCAGACATCCTTTCAGGCAAGATTAGAACATTCCTTCGGGGAAAAAAACAGAATAATACATTCAAGGGGGAATGAAAGAAATTTTTTTCTACCAGAGAATCAATTATTTATGTTTCAAAGAATTTCCATGATAATCAAAACAATGATTCATGGGTTCAATTTTTTCAAGAACAGACTGACGAGTTCAATATAGTAAAATAAGTTAAAAATTTTCGTTTAAATTGTTCATTTTGAAATTTTCTGAGAAGCTAATCATGGTTTCTCTCTTTCAGACAAAAACAAGAATGTTATGCTCATTAGCAAGCTTGTTGAAGGAATGAAAAATAACTAAAATACATCTTTTGGATAACAGGTAGAATTGACATGTGACTGTGCATGTACAAGTCTGCGTGCAGGCATTTGTGCATGTGTGCAGGTGACAATGCTGACAAAAACCTACCGTAAGAAATGATGTGAAAACGTCAAATCACATGGACATGTGTTGATGCTTGTTATGGAAACAAGGTTATTAGGTAAGAAATATACTAGGAAAGAATATGGGTGATTGTTATTTGTTAGAGACATTGTAAGATAGAAATATCCTAGGCTAGAATATGAGGAGCAATTAATCACATATGTAACTTCCTTTTTTGAATACCTTCATATTCTATATATAATACAATAGCATGAAAGGATCTTTATTATCATCTTCCTTCTCTCATTCTTGTGCCAAACCCAAATTCTGACAACACTAAAACGTGATTGTTCAGATGTTTAGCAGGCTGTAGCAATTGTCAATGTGTAGAAATATTTAGGACATGAAAGCAAGAGTAGAAATTCAGAGCCAACTACACGTGGTTGAGCATAATTTCTCACTACTTTTCAAATGTAGAGGCATTCTGACATTAAAAAATGTCTTAAGATCATTAAGAGCGTGACATCGAATGTTCAAAACACCATTGATAATGGGAAGGTATAAGCTAATCTATCAACAAAGAGCACCACCCCCCAACCACAAAAAAAAAAGGATAAATGGAAAACACATGAAACAGTGAATTTTGCAAAGGGAAGAAAGCTTCACAGTCAAATCAAAGAGAAATTAGAAAGCATTGCCACATCAGAAAGTCTTGCTTACCAGCTCTGCAAAAGGGACAGGTCTGACCTCCACAGTTTTATCCATGCTTGATTTATTAAGTTGGGAATCAGTCCATCCAATTGTATTGCTGGCCCATTTAGTTGTCATGCCCATTCCACTTGATTGGAATCTCTACAAAAGGCCAACATATTGTATAAGTTATAATGTGGATTAAACCAGGCAAATATATACACATCAACAGCTTTCTCTATTACCAGAAAGGAAGACATCAAGAAAAAGAACAGAGTGTGCTGCCACCTTGTGTTCTATAAAGAGAAGTATATCATGCACATACATACAGATATGTTAAACAAACATATATCTAAATGGCTTTGGAGTCTAAAAACCACACAACTTGGTTCACTTTCGCTCCTTCCATTCAAAAGAGATGATTCAATCGAGTAATAGAAGACAAGAATTCAAACAAAGAAACAATTGTTTTATGGCACACTGCCATTTCCCTACCATCATTAAGACGAAGCAGCTAAAAAGCCACTAACAAGTAATAGCACATTGACGATTGACAAAGCGGAAGTAAATTACCATGGTCAAACAAAGAAATTCAAGCCCAACAGCACAACTTTAAACACTTCCATCAACAAAAGCCACACGGATAAAATATGTACAAATAGCAGATACTTGAATTGATATACAGTTAAGTCAAAGAGACGACATTGCTTTAAGTGATTTGGAATGTAAGAACTGAATCTAGATCTGCGAAGTATGAGCAAAGACCCATCCAGCGAAAGAGAGGACTTGAAAGAAATTCATGATCTTCATTTAACTATCATGGTGATTTCAAAACATCAGTAGGTAGCGTACAACATCAATTACTGATGAACACTGAGTAGCTTGCTTTTAAGCAACATCTCATGACGCAAATGTTATGAATCCTGAAAGGCAGTGGATTCAGAACTACAATAACTCCGTAGTGTGGATTTAGAAAAGCATTAACTCCATAGTCCATACAGGAATCTGCAAGACTGTCTTGACTAAACTGTCACCCAGAAGTACAAAATTACAACTAAGATTCTTCTGGTCCTATGAAAATTATCATCCTTCCCATCTGTACTATCCAAAATCATTGCCACCACTCACTCCCTAAAAATGAGAACTAAGATATATTCACTTCCCATATTAGGATGTGGATAACAGAGTTTCTTTGAAGACATAATAGCAAAAACAGGGAAGTTGTAGAAGCAAATAAAAAGGGTGAAAAATTGGAAGCACCAGATATGGCTACCTAACCTGCAGCCTTTTCAAAATACAGTCATACTTCAAAAGACTGCATGAAGGATAAAAGATAACAACTTCTTCCACCCAAAGACTCATAACTGCTGCATACATGTTATCCAACACAGCATTCTAAAAAAAAGGCATCAGACAATGGCAAAGAATACCGATTAGGTGCAAATAATGCTTTGTCAGCTACACTACAACTCTTAAAAATGAGTACCCAATAGACATGTACAGCATACTAATGAAAATACGAACATGAGAAATTCATCACAATAGTAATATAGCCTTGAATTGGTTTGATCACATAGTTTATATTGGATGAGCTATCATCCATCCAAGCAAGGTTAGCACAAGTGGATCCCACTAGAATCTGAAAGCAATTTTGAAATATTAATACATCTTATTGCACTCACCAACAGCTGAGACACACATGTCTGACACAGGTATGCTGAAGTTTATGAATGTCTTCCATAATAAACAAGCAGCAGTGTGATTATATGTTCTAACATTTTCTTTGGAGGATAACATATGAATCCTCCGTCTCATTCATATGTCTGATGCAAAACATCAGGGTAAAGTTAAAGAGTTTTTGGTGAAAAAGTTCTGCAGCGCATTTTATACTTCATATGCACAAACAATGATAAATGACAACACTGGATAAACAAAACTACATTCACTATGTTCAACTGAAAATAAACAAGACATACCGTTAGGGACATTATGCTTTTTCTTGGACGGCATCTCCGTACCCGAGAAATGTAAGGAACCTGAACGTTAGATCCTCCGAGGGAATCATGTCTTGTAACAACAGCATTTGGCTGCATCCCAGCACGGCTAACTAATATTGTTGAAGTCTTACCCTGTGCTGACTGTTTAGCAGGAGGGATTAATTTTTCACAATAGTCTCTTGCTTCCATATCAGATAATTCTTCAATATATCGCCTTGTAGGCTTCCGAACCCTTTTAGCTGTTTTCAGCTCAAGCATACTATCATCTTTACAATCATATTCCATGAAAGAACTCCTCAAATTTCCGCCAACCTCAGCATCTTCCATTTGATCTCCACAACTGGCTGAAGATCCATTCCTACAATCACTTACAGCTTCAGCAACTAAATCCTCAGCATCTACTTTTTTGCAGCTTTCTTCCTTGTCTGTCTGTACTAATTTCTTGTCCTTAATTATAAAACTTGTCACTGAAACATCACAAGAATTAGTCAATCCCATGACAATTCTCCGTTTAAGCCACTGTTTGTCTTTGACTGAAGTTGCTCGACCAAATGTTGCTCTGAAAGTTTCTTGAAGTTCTCTAATGGTTAATTTATCCAAATTTATCTCCCCTTTTAACCTAGAAAAGTTGGGTTTTGAGTCAGCAACCATGGCAGAAACTGAAGATCCATTTTCAATCCTGTTCTCTCCAGAGTTTGGGCATTCTGAGGAATGCACAATTTGATTATCTTGTTTACCATTTGAACTAGGGGTAGACATCGACAGTGTTTCCTGCAATGGACTTCTAGAACGAAGTGTCACATCAGCATTAGGCAATTTATCACATCGATCAGAAATATGGTGGTCTATATCCGTGCAGGAAGATAAATGAATAGGAGATTCATGTGTGAAATGGTGCCTTTCTTCCTCGTTGACTTTTTGCAGCATCTCAATACACTGCAACAGAGCATGAAGACCACAATATATCCAGGTTAATTAATAACCTTAAAAACTAATAATCACAAAAGGGTCAAACCAAGAGGAAAGGAAACAGAGAGCCAGAGACGAAACATTATGTACTTGTGAGTGTGACTGCAAGCATGTGAATTGCTGTGATTTCACCTCAATCAGAGTAATTCAAGAACATACAAGATTCAACAATTGGGGCACAGCAATACTACAATACAATTTTCGATTGTATCACTCATAAGCAAAAAAGCTCTTTAACATGCATCTGCAGATTGGGCAGTGGGCGCCAAGATATAGAACTATCCACCTGCGAATTGTCACATCCCCTATTCCACAAACTGAATTCATTAATTCCTTATCATTCAATTAAGTTAAATCAAATAAATTGTTTATTTTACCAACTTAAAAAGACCTGGAATGAACATCGGGATGCAAACATACAAATCAAATACCGTTAAATGATCTGAAATAATATAATAACCAAATCACAGGACCCATATGCCACACCCTAAGTGGCTCCAAACATCGACAAGTATTTTATCCCAAATTATACATAAGGAAAAATATCTTAATTAGATCAGCACATCAGCCATAAACATCCGAAAGTACCGATCAAACTTAAACAATTCAACCATCATCAACTGATGGCCATATACAAATGTAACTAAAATGAAACTGAAATATAATATCCTAGATTATTAATTACAAATTAAACATTAAATTGTTCCAGCACCCTAAAACTAATTCCCAAGCAACCTTCCTTTGAACTCTGACCGCCTGCAAGTTAGTCAAATCCTCTAATTTGAAAGGTTAGCAAAATTAAGGCAACAGTAGGCCAATCGCTTAGCAATGCATATATATACACATATATGGATATATACTAATGAAATATGGTAGAACTTTACCATGATCAAAAGTCCAAAAAAGCCAAGAACATCCTTTCTGATAATTCATACGAAAACAAAATACTAATGATCAATTTTGCTAAAATGTATACAATAATATAATTATTCCAAACAATAAAAATACATAAAACATACTAAAATCATACTAATATACAAAAATGGCCAAGGATTGATGATGGCTTTACTAGCAAACGATGAATATTGAAATTTGTGCAATGACTTTCCACATAATCAAAGGCCATAGCTACTATTTACATCCCGTAAGTGGAGCATCTACATATAATCCCTATTGATAGGGCACAACGCCACTTTTTTGACATGCAAATAATAGAATCGACCTTTGATTTACTAATAATATACTAAGACATATCTGAATATATTTTGTCAATTTTCTATAATGGTACATATTTAGTCAAACGGAAAGCTCTACTCAAATACAAATATTTCTTAATTTTTATCCATGCCGAAAAAAATACTTTCTTCATCAAAACTCAAGTAGAATTTTCCTTTATATTTCTTCAAATATGTAACAAGCAATAAAATTGAGCACATGTAGAAAAATGGAGTAGAAATTGAGAACATGCAAAAGCTTAAATGTATATTTTATAAAGTTACAAAAACTGTTATGCACGGAGGATATGCAAAATTAGCATAATTCAAATATTTTCATCAATTTCTTTCAAATATAAGACATGTAGAAACAATCATATAAGAATTAAAGACATACAGAAGCATATATATGAAACTTGAAGACATGCAAGAACACTTTACAAAATGCAAGAACAAATTGCAGAAATTCAGCACTTGACATAATTTGTATGGACTTAAGAATGTATTTCATAAAATTCTATGAAATGAGAGTAGTATTCCATATGTGCAAGATATAAAATATTTTAAATACAAAATTAAGACATACACGAACATTTGAAATAATAAATGTTTAAAGAGATTAGAAATGCACAGCAACAAAGAAAGAATGGCTTGGATATACTTGCCTTTACTTGATTTTAACCAAATATTCCTTGATTTCTCCTTCCTCCTCCCTTCTCTCTTCTTCTTTTTAATGCTTAAAGAGACCAGAAATGCATAGCAACAAAGAAAGAATGGCTTATATACTCTTGCCTTTACTTGATTTTAACCAAATATTTCTTGATTTCTCCTTTCTCCTCCCTTCTCTTTCTTCTTCTTTTTCTTTCCCTCTTCTCTTTCTCTCTCCTCTCCTAGAATTCCAAAAAAATTTATTCAAAATCGGCCAAAGAACTTATTTATAGAAAACAAGGGCATGCACGTTAATCGAACGCTGAAGCACAATCCATGATGCACACAAGCGCCACATAAGCGTGCATTAGGTACCAACATTTTATCCCAAACATGCACTCGCGCCAATTGGATACATATCATGTACGAACATTCTGCCTAAAATGCTTATAAGCACACTCGAAGTGTCCATCAGGTGCTCACTTACTATCCAAAACACATATAAGTGTAGCAGGGGCAAGTCAGGTGTCACTCGGTCTAACTAAATCCAGCTCAAACTTAACTTTTTGACCTAAAACCTCAATTATCCTTGCTAATCTATTAGTTTAATTAAATTAATCATCATCAAAATAATATTTTGTGATACATACCTTACAAATAGCTTGCTACAGCATACTACTCAGGCTTAAAGAAATCAACCAAGAAGTTGCAAAAGGTAGATACAAGGTCGGTCTAGCAGATATGCAACCGATTCGGAGGAAAAATAATTTTTATAGTGTACTGACTTAAAAGCTCTAAGCTAGAAACTCAGAAATAGGCATTCCAAGCTATTCCTCGGTACAAGCAGATGAGTATCACAAGGGAAGTGCACTGTTGCAAACCAGTTGTTTCAGAATTTGTTCGCTGTGTGCGCCACATCAGCTTAAAAATTACAAGTAGCTACAGTAAAACTGGGTAGTCTCTTTCTTTTGAACTGGTTACTTCTTTAGTGCACTTCAATTTATATGACTAATGACACCCAATTTTCATTTCTAACAGTGTTTTTTTTTATTTTTTATTTTGCATAGAGCTTTTAGGGTATTGCTGAAAAAATTTAATTGAAACTGATAAGAAATACCTAGAGCAACTTATAGAACCTCAATTAGCTTTGTAGGAAGTTTTTTGGAAAAGATCCAATTTATAACATTGTTTTCCAAAAACTCCTTCAAAAGCAACGTCAAAAACTAATAAATATCACAATTGTTGCCCAGGCATATCAACCTTGAGTGCCAAGGTGCCAACACATCCTAAATTTAACAAAGTGTTAGTATATCATTGTTTTCAAAGGGTTTCATAAGCAAACATCAGTAAATATGAGAGTCGTATTTTATAATTGCAAGCATATCCTCGTCCTTCTACAGTGTGCATCAAATAGAAAGGGTGCAAGGGGGGGGGGAACAGAGAGATAATCCGAAGAAAAAACAACTATTTTCTGAAAGTTGGCAGGAAAAAGAAAAAAAGCCCAATAATGATTCAATCACCACAAAAGCCAACAGCATGATAACTGGCAATCCGATAAAATTTCAGAATAATTGACCAATAGCAAATACAAGATAAAGATAGTTTCCATGTGCCCAACATAGTACTATACATCAAACAATTGAAGTGCACTTCTGTTAATATATATCTTACTCCCTCACAGCAATATAAGCAGTCAGAGTTTGGAAGGCTAACAAGTTTAAAATCTAGCCTAGCAAGTTTACAATTAATGAAGAGATTCCTATTTAATTAGAGCCAAATACACAAACCGTAAGCTATTCCATGCTATCAAAAGCCCTGCATAGGCCATATCATTTTCCCTATCAGGCATATCGTTAAAACACAAGGAATCAAAAAGAGAACCAATTGGTGGATGCAGGGAAAGCGTCATAACGGAAGGAGGTCCCTCTACCCATCTTGAGCCAAATTTTTATAGCATTTCATCTCACCCCAGCTATACTCGCAGTCATTACCTCTATGGACAAGTAGGAAGTTCATTGACCATCAGTGAGAAAGTAGTAAGTTCATTGACAACACCTTTTGAAATCCTTCCAGTTGACCTCACTGGAGATATATTTTCATCCAATAATACCTAGTATTGCCAATCACGCATTTGCTGTTGAATCTTAAAACATCGCCTGACTGTAATTCATATATAAAGTCCTTGTCATATTTGATTTGTACACAAGAAACAGTTGCATTCATTGCACATGACACACAGATTCAACTTTTCACGCATCCACCCATCTAAAGTACACCTCCCAACCAAGTACTGAATAATCCCAGTAACAACAAATCATTATAATGTTTCTCAAATCCTATGTCCTAACATTCTGTTCAGTTTAGACCCAAACCTTATTAAATTCACATAGCACATATTCCCAATCCTAATCCTACGTATTATAGACAAATTTCAAGCCAATCCCATCCCTACCCTTTAGCAGAAGTATAACACCGCTGATTTATTAACATCTCCTATTTTTCAAGACATTTTTAAAGCACAAGCAATCACCACTTCAAAATTTAAGGACCTCTTTACAACCTCAGAACTCAAATCTAGGATAATACCAAACCAGAAAGTACAAGTAAACAGGTTGGCACGGGAAGCTCTACCATCATTAGATAAAATATATTTTGGAAGTCCGTTCTCAGATGCAAATGGATGTTAAGGTTTACAGACAGAGAAGAAGATTTCAAAGTTTGGCACATCATTAACCATAATCACCAAATCACCAGGATGGCTCTGGGAGTACAAGGGGGACCTCTGATCCAGCCATTAGCATGATTCTTGATCCACTGATGTGCATATCTTTCTATATGGATTTAAGGGGGAAAAAAAGTGTTTTTTTGTGGCCTTATGAAGGGAAATAGAGTATCAGAAGAGCTGGAAAAATGAGTGGTAATAAGATGTGAGAACAAGTGCCACTAAAAACCACTAATTTATGAAAAAATAGTGGTGAAACACACTGCTTTAAGAAAATAAAGCTAGAGAGGCAGGAAGAAACTAAACGAAACACAAAAAAGGTTAAAAATAGGTTCATGTGAAACAACATAAACATACAGGAATTAACAAAATAAGGGAACATAGTTGAGCTGGTTGAGGGAGTGTACATCCAAGAAGCATCTTTCTAAAAAAAGCTTAGTTTGTAATTATTTTAGTCCTTGTATTTGATTCAGTAAAAAACATGGGCACAAACCAGCAGTTCTGGTGTTCAAGTAACTGCCCATTAGGCCAGTGGAGATAGAGGAATTTTTTCCAAAATAAAATAGAAGCGCACAGATGGAGACACAAAGTCTTGAGTAAAATAGTTTCGAGTTCAGATGAGAACAGGAGACAGATCAAGTAGACAAAACAGAGCAGGGGAAGAAAAAATATGAACTATTGGCTGTTGTCTAAAGAATGATCGATGATAAACCAAAAAGGTAATGGTTAAATGCGGTGTCTTTAACAATAAATGTGAAGCAACACCCAAAAACAGATTTCTTTTAATCCTGGTTTACAATTTTGACCTGTATCTATTTTTCATACTTAATTTTACAAATAACCATAAAGCTGAAATACTTCATTACTTTCAGTACTCCATAACTTCATTTACATGGTTACATCATAGAAAGATGGATAGATTGATCAATAGATAGAAAGATAGATAGATACATGCACACATACAACAAGTGGACAGAACTGAGGAATGTAATTCATAAATGCTCACATATAAACAAGATACAAAGTATTATTGCTAATCAATATTGTAATAACATAATGGACCCAAACAACCAATATTAGTACGTGTTCTAAAACAACACGTGATACAGAATAGGGAAAACTGAGACCAACCATGAGGACAACATGCTGGGCAGGACACATGCTTATCTACCCTCTTCCCATTCAGCTATTCCTATACGTCCATAAAGCCAAATTTCTAGTGCTCCAATGTATAAGAAAATATAGAACCCCGGAACACCCCCATCATCCAAAAAATGAGGGCATTGACCCAACTATCTAATTACATCAAAAGTAGCTAGCTAGAGCACCTAAATGACATAATTGAAAAATGAAGAATAGTAGATAAATTTGGAGAATAATTATCTTCTACTACCAATTAACATAAACAGGTAAAGAAAGAATAAATAGAGCGAAGAGGGGAGCTCAGGCACCATAATCTGCCACTTATCTCCTAATCTCCTCTTTGATCCTTACATATACAAAATATATTATGAGGCAAGAGAGAATTAGTGAATTATCAATTACGGAGATCCTTCCTTGATTCAATATTAGAAGAATAATTCAAAATAGACAAGAATATTCCAAAATATTACAAATATCAATTAAATGTTAACAAATATCTTGACTTATTTTTCTCAGATCTTCCTCATCTCTCCTACAAACTTCATTATCTCCAAGATTCCAACACTCCTCAACCTAGCAAATAGATATTCATCATTCCCATCTTGGCAATCAATTCTGAAAATTTTACATGTTGAAGAGACTTTGTTAAAAATCTGCCACTTAAAGATGAGCTGGTGTATATTTCAACTTTAAGGTTCTGATTTCAGTTTTTCTTTGATAAAATGCCAGCATATCTCCACATGTTTTGTTCTATGAATCAGAATTTTGGCAATGCTGACTGCTGCCAAGTTGTCACAAAATACCTCCATAGAATCTTTAATTAGAATTCTTAATTCATTAAGCAAACTTTTTAATCATGGCCCTTCTCATATGCTTTGAACCAGTGCCCTGAATTCTGCTTCGACATTGCTTCTAGCAACAACTAATTGCCGCTTTCTCCACCAAGTTACAAATTTCCCTATATATATGTGCAATAGAAGATATGGATCTTCATTATGGACCCTATCCAACCTGCATCCGAGTAGATTTCAAGTCCTTGATTTACTCCATGAAAGATTATTGATTTATCAGGAGTCATTTTTAAGTATCTAAAGTACGATAGACTGCTTCTAAGTGTTCCTCATTAGGCTTGGTCAGTACCTGACTTAATACACTAACTTGAAAGCTTATTTCTGGCCGTGTGAGAGAGAGGTAGATTAGTTTTCCCACAAATTGATATCTCTCGGTGCCCACGGGTGGACTATCTTCTTTGAAACCGACTTTATAGTTTTGATCCATAAGAGTGTCCATTGGTTTACACTGGGGTTTCTTTCAGTATGTCTAGAGCATACTTGTGTTGTGATACTACAGTACCTTTCTTCGAGCAAGCAAACTCCAAGTGTGGGATGTAATTATGTTACGAGATCCTTAACTTTGAATTCCATTGCAAGTATTTTCTTTAAGCAAATCATTTCTTTGGTATAGTCTCATGCCATAATTATATTGTCAGCATTAAGGATTAGAATAGCCAGTTTTCCTATGCGAGAAAATATTGTGAACATTATATGAACAGCTTGACCATGGGAGTACCCGTGCTTCTTCATTGCCATGGTGAACTCGTCAAACCATGCTCTGTGAGATCTCCTGAGACCATATAGGGAATTTTGGAGCTTACAAACCTTGTTAACAATATTTTTGGTATTTAAATACCGGTGGCATTTTCAGGTAAATTTATTCAAGATCACCATAAAGGAAAACACTTTTCACATCTAACTTATATTGTGCCCAATCTAGGTTTACGACCAATGATAGTAAGATCCGTATGGCATTCTAGCAATCTGGGCAAACATTTCTTGATAGTTGATGTGATAGGTCTGAGTAAATCCTAGCCTTGCTTTTTAGTGACTTACACTCCCATTTGGATAATACTTGACAGCGACGATCTACTTAATTGTATTGGTCATTTCTTTTGGAGCATTCCTCTCTCCCTAAATGGCAACTCTCTATTTTGAACTATTTAGGGCACTATGAATACTATGTGGGATTTCTATGTTGGATAGTTTAGTAGCAAAAGCTCGTTATTTTGATGACATACCACCATAAGAAACAAAGTTTGACATTGGGTGTTGAGTACAAGATCTCACACCTTTCCTTAAAGCAACAAGAATGTCAAGATTATCAAGTAAAGAGCTACTAGTTTATAGAGTATTACCAAAACACCCAAACTTGGGCTTAAATTGGATTCATGGTTCTCTTTAGGGAGAGTGTGATTCTTTATCTCTTCTACGGCCCCTTCTCTCCTTAATAAGACAATAAGGTCTTGTCGGTCATGGGGTGTCAGTATGTAGGGGTTGTCTCAATTGATATTTTTGGAGAATGAGTGACTCAAAATCTCGAACTTGAGGGCAAAGGGGAAAAAAAGATGATAAATTTCAGGAGGTAGGAGAGGAAAACAGGATGAGGGTTATGGAATTGAGGTGTCAATCCAAAAACTTCTTTCTTGAACAACATTCTCACCCTCTAGACAGTATGGTTGGTTTAAAAAAAAATTGTCACATTCATATGTATGTGCAGGATTTTCAAGTGATGAGAGAGTAACATTTGTAACCCCTCTTCATTGGAGAGTAGCCAAGAAATATCAAGCTTGCTGCAGTGTTGTTGCTGGATATAGACGAATGCCGTACACTTGAACACCTCTTATGGTAGGGATGAGATGACTTCAATTTCCAGATCAGATTTAAGAACTTCAGGTGTATGAAATTTAAGGACCCTTACAGAATTCGATTAACAAGGCATGTAGCTATGAGGATAACTTCTCCCCAAAAAGGTTTGGAAATATTAATGGTGAACATGATAGATCTTGCTATTTTGAGGAAGTGCCTATTTTTCTTTTCGACTACTCCATTTTGTTAAGGCATGTCAACATACGAGCTTTAATATACTATTCCTTGATCCATCAAATATTCATAAAGTAGCATTGATGTAATCTTTTGTATTGTCCAATCTCAACACTATCAGGATCAATATCATCGAATATTGTTGGAAACAACTTTTTCAAAAACCCAAAATTGGGGTGACCTAATCTACAGCACCACAACATGATGACACTGTAGTTTTTAGACATATTGGGCTGAACAGGAATGTAATTGACTATGGCAGTTTGGGCTTGATCTCACGGAAGATTAGGGCTATCAACGAGATAGAGTTCCACACACATCTTGGCATTGCCAATCATCCTCCCTGATTCCAAGCCCAGAAACTTAGACAGATAAGAGAAAATTTAGCAACACAATTCAAATCTTTGGAGAATTGCCAATTGCCATCATGTTACAAGTCAAGCTAGGAAAAAACAGTACAGATATTAAGGTTAGCTCATTGATGATTGTTAGTGATCTTGTTATTGCCACCTTAGACAAAGATACATCACTGATCTAAACCAAGAAGTTTCCCGAACTGGGTTTGTTAGTGCAGGAGACTGCAGCATTACTAGTCATGTGATTCAAAACCCCAGGGTCAACTATCCAAGGGCTATTTTCCTTTGCTTGGGCACTTACGGCCATGTGAAAGCTATCTGTTTGAACAACAGAACCAAATCCTATGGTATTCTCAGTAGGCATTGAAGGGCTAGATTGGTGGCTAAACATCCTTGAGGAGTTCAAGTTGCTATTCGCCAAAGAGTAATCTCAGGTGCCTGTTTTTCTTCACAGTGAGTCATGAACCCACAACCTTCAAGTGGTTATTTGGGCTTCCATTTTGTTGGTTCGCCATGTATTTTCCAACATACATCCCTAGTGTGTCCCTATATGTGAAAATGATCGCACCAACGTCTTCCTTGCTTCTTTAGTTTGCTGTCGTTGGGATCATGAAATTGAGATCTTTGCACAGCAAGGGCAGAGCTCTCAATGGCTGGTAATTAGCCCATTATGAACCTCTTTCGTCTCTCCTCTCAAAGAACTTCAAAGAGTTTCTCGAAGGCTAGGAAAAGGTTTCATTCCCATTATTCTGCCTCATACTTTCAAGGTTCATATTTAGCATTAATAAGAACTTGTAGATCCGTTTCTTTTCGACAATCTATTTGTATCATGCACCGTCTGTTGGGCAATCCCAATCATATGTTTCAAACATATCCAATTCTTGCCAATGTCGCGTAGGACATTAAAGTATTGAGTGAATAGGAGACCCTCTTGACATCAATCATGGAGAATGCCTTCGACTTCGAATAGTTCTAATGAACTTTCATTTGATGAGTATGTTTCTTTTGCAACATCCCAAATTTATTTTGTGGTTTCAAAAAGAACAAAATTTTCCAGTGTCATTGTTCATGGAATTAATCAACCATGACATGACCCTATTGTTTTCAGCCTACCAACTCTTGAATTTGGGATCATCTTTGTATGGAGCAGGAGCACTACCTGCCGGATAATTATCCTTGCCTCTGCTGCATATGAGCATCATGGCCAATTGAGACCATTGGCCAAAGTTTTGCCCATTCAATTGGTGTCCCGTAATACTCCATGGCTGCTTGGTTCTATAGTTTCAGCATTTGCGCTTAAGTTTTCTACAGCCATTCTGGTGGCTAGGTAGTATCAAGGCATATGAGTGGTTTTAGGGTTAGAAGCCGACTTTTGATACCAAGAGAAGTAGAAATAAACTTGGAGAATAAATATCTACATAAATCGGTAAAGCAAGGATAAAAGGGAAGAGCGGATCCCGGGCACCATAATCTGCCACTTATCTCTTAATCTCCTCTTTGATCTCAATATCTAAGAAAAATATTGCAAGAGAAAATCAGATTAGTATCAATTAAGGAGATCCTTTCTTGATTCTAGATTACAAGAATGATTCAAAATAGACAAGAATAATTCACAAGACACAAGAATAAATCAAAATATTACAAGTATCAATTAAATGTTAACAAATCAAGATAAGATCTTGATTACTCTTCGCCAATCTTCCACATATTCGCTATGACCATCATTACGTCTGAGATTCCAACAAAAAAATAAAAACACATTATTAACCACAAATAATTAGAGAGGGGTTGGGGATATTTTTCTACTTGCAGAAAACGTTGATTTTTTTAAGCAAAGGTATTGCTGATATCAACAGATTCAATTTCTTTAAATCACTTACAGAATGATTAACACGGTACATTAATTTAGCTGAGAATACTACATGTTCTCACAAAGCTTCTGTGGGAGAGGATACCACTGTTATTTGAAAACAAGAATGTGATCGACAATTAAAAAGTGAAAAAAAAATGTGGTCAACTATTGAAGAGTGTCTTGATGCAAGGGTAACATTACTCCATTGTGACCTGTGAAGTAAAGGGTTCACATTCACAAAAATACCCCCAGCAATCCATGGATAAGTTTGTGTACATCCGATCCTCACTCTACCTACAATGTGGAAGCCTCGTGCATTAGACTATCTTTTTAATGCGGTGAATTGTGAAAACCTCAAACATCTGGGAAGTCAAAAGAGAAACCATGCAAACAAAGAATGGCATCTCTCAACTATTTGAATACTTCGCTTCTTTTTATTGAATTTGCTTCCCTAGCTTCTTCTCTTCTCACTCTTTCATCTCAATAAACAATGATCTCCCACTTCGGTCAATGGAATGTCCATTAACCTCTTCAGGACAGAATTAGTTTAGAGGGCACTGAATCATAGAAAAAATGCAATAGAAGGAAAAATGAACACAATATATGATGCAATGGCACAGTTGGACAATGAAAATAACAGATGGCAGCTTCAATCAAACAGTTTCAAGGACTGAATGGACAATAGTAAAAAGGTAGAACGGTACCTCAATCCCCGCATTTAATTTCACAACAGCAACTCCTTCTTTCTCAGATTGCATTAAACCTAGAAAAAAAACCCTATTCAGAATGAAAGACATATAGCATCAACAACACATGTGCTTACCCATAGAAAAAGGAGGGGCCATTCACATTTCTCGCAAAACATAAATTGCAAAACAGCTATATATTAAAAGCAGCAGTCTATCGCTACAATCACAATCGTAATTATACCAAAAAAAAATTATAATGGGATCCCAGAATAATTATGACAACAAGACAACTTTTGTCATGCCATGGACAATGACAAGCTAAAATAACACCACCAGTAAACTACAAAAATGAAATCAAAATCTTGATTTGACCTCCATATCCTTGCAATATAGGTTTCTCAGACAAATGATCTCCGTTAGAACTGCAGCCCACAGTCTGCACAGCATCACAATCAGAAAGCATTTTGCTCTTTTCATATTCCAACAGATCCTCAACCTCCATAAGTTCATCATCAGTTGCCGGTATTAATTTCCCATCAAAATCAACCTGGATAGCCAAGAAATCTACTTTAAGAATATTGAACTGAAAAGAACATTATAGCATCAATACACACCAGAAGGTACGGAGAAGAAATTAATTGCTTCATTTGGTCTATGTTTCAAGCGTTAACCATCTTATATGTCATTTCCTCATCTTCTCTTATATAGATGTAACTTCTAGTTGGTAATATGTATGTTCAATTATGTTTCAAGCATTAACAATTTTATATGTCATTTCCTCATCTTTTCTTATATCAGTGCGACTTCTAATTGGTAATATGTATGTTCAATTACTTAACACCAAAAATATATGTTCAATTCTTATCTTTAAGGGTTGATTCACTCATGCATGTTCCCATTCTCATCTCCACAATGCGTTTGTGTTATATTGTTCTTTAAATGGCCATCATCTTAATCCATAAAAACATACCCAGTCCGACAACTCCTAAAATATTTTCCAGTCAATTCTAGAGGCAATTCCAATCACAAAAAAACTCCTTATGCATATTTCTATTTTAAACAGCCTGTATTAATAAAATGCATCAAATCATTCTCAACCTTCCACTTACCTGACTTCTAGATCCAAAATGAATCTATACCTTTATAGAAAGATCTCGATCATTAATCTTATCTGTTCATTTTTTCCACCTAGAAATACTAAAATTATATTTCATGTACTCCGTTTCATGCTTACATACCTCAAGTCCTTCACATTGTAGAGGATCTTTCCATAGTTCTAACCTTACTTCACTCCAACTCAACCTTCATCCATCAAAATGATATCATCCACAAGCAGCATAACCAAAACACCTCATCTTGTATGTCACAGACGTCCATCCACAAGCATGGAAAAATTTTAAGGACTCAATGTTGAGCCTCTCTGCACACTTATCACATTAGATAAGTGCCCAGTTTATCCAACAATTCTAACACTAATCATTACCTAGAAAGCACAAACACATCCTCTGAGGTAGCTTATCCACATTGGACATGTATCTGAGACAAGCACGCCCAACACGTGCCACAAATGCTTGGACGCATTTGGAGTTTTTTATTTAATTAAGACACTGAACACACATCATCTTCAATGTCTCAGATGTTCATCAACCATGGCAAAAATTTAAGGACTCAAAGTAGAGCCTTTTAGCAGTCTCATCACATTAGATTAATCCCATTTTATCCAACAATTCTAGCACTAATCATTACCTAGAAAGCACAAATACATCCTCTGAGGTAGCTTATCCATGTTGGACATGAATCTAAGACAAACACACTCAACACGTGCCATACACGCTTAGACAAATTCGGAATTTTTATTTAATTAAGACACTAAAAACACCTCGTCTTGAATGCATGAGACATTCATCTACAACGATGGCAAAAGGTTAAGGATTCAAAGCTCAACCTTTTTGCACTCTTATCACATTAAATAAATCCCTAGTTTATCCAACAATTCTAGCACTAACCATTACCTGGAAAGCACAAAAACATCCTCAAAGGTAGCTTATCTGTGTTAGACATGTATCTATGGCAATCACAATGTGTTTTCATATCGACCAATATATCTGATTATATAACTAATATATCAATTATTACAGTCTTATTAGTTTGAGTTTTAAATTTTTTTTTTCCATCCAATATATCCAATGCCGATATGTATTGACTGATATGTCCAATACTAATATAAGAACGACCGATACAGACATTTTCACCCATGATTCTACCTCCTCCAATAAAATTCCAACACCGACAAACCATTGAGACATCCAGGGAAAAAACTTAAAAGAGATGAGTACTTTGGTAAAGGGTTTAATGAAGTTCAAAGCCCTGATGTCCTTTCTGATATCGTCTAGACCACACATTCTTTAGACTCGTCCTACAGATGGGAGTTTCTGAAGTTTCAAAGTCTTGAGGTCCTTGCTAATATGGTGTAGATCGCACTCTTGGCAATATAGTCAATCTTGAGAATCCGGAGTGTCATTACCTGGCTTCCCACAATAAGGAGTTCTACTAAAATCCTCACCTAAGACTATGAGCTCATCCTACATTCTCCCCATCCATGCAGGTAAAAATAGTTTCAATTATCAAGCAACAACAATAACAAAGCCTTAAGTCTAGCAAAGCAGGGTCAGCTATATGAATCTGGATTCAACTATCAAGCATAAAATTCCATAAAAAAGCCACTTTTTAAGTTTCTTCATCAATACAATAAAGCTTCGCATTTTCCTCCTCTGATAACTGCTAACCTTAACAGCTACATGAAGTTACAATATGTATTCAACGGAATCCAGCACAACACCAGACAATAAAAAATCATAATGTCATTAACTAATGTGCAATCAAACACCTGGTTAAACAAATCCTGTATTGGCCACCCAATGAAAACAAGGAATATTATCTATAGCAGATGCACTAATGATGCAGAAGCAGAATACATGAAAGCCATAAGAGATTTCTTTCTTTTTAGTTCAGGATATAAGAATTATTTCATTATTTTGATTTTCTATATAGTTCTGCTATTTGGTAACTACTAATATTACAGTACTTTTTTTGGTAGTATCTTGATTTTGTTAATAGGCTTTTTAGTATACCTAGTGTACTAAACTTCCATACTTGGAGCAATTTCCCCCCAAGAGCCTAGTCTGACTCAATAAACTAGTGGATGTACTCATTTTTTTGAAGTTAATTTGGGAAAAGGAATTAGTTTCATCTGGAAGCAGTTGTCCAGCATTGTCCATAAATAAAGAAATGAGTACGGAGTGACATGTACAAATATCTATTGTAACAAAAAACATAAACAAGCACACAAGACATGGACATACATGCATACTACAACTGTGTATGTCCTTATTTATACATAGTAATAAACACATCAGATAAAGCAGATACATTCAGCAAGACTACAGAGCTCTAAAAGTACTATTCCCTCAGAACTTGCCTAAAGCATCTAATAGTTATGAGGACTAAACCGCATAAAACCATTTCAATACAAGTCATTGATTGCATCCATATTTCCCCAGACACAGGCTACTTTAGGCACCATTCAGATACATTTTATGTTATCACTGTAAGTAAATTTCATTAATTAACGAAATTAAGCTGTCAAACCAGGCACATTTGTAGCCAAAAAAAAACTCAGTGGGGGATATTCTAATGCAAAGAGAAATAGTTGGCACATTTTCTTCTTCCAAGTCAAGCTCAGTTGCCCCAACCTCAGTTTACAGCAAACATATAGTAGCCATCACATTTCCAATTACCACATAACAACCTCAGTTTACTGCAAACATTTAGTGCCAATCGCATTATTAATTACTGCATAACTACAAAAATAGATACTTCATCCCATAACTAAAGAAATTTAAGCCCATCCATCTTAACGATTATGAAGGACTACTTCCCCAACAAGCGCCCTGGGCTACTTTCCTTCCACAAAGGCCAAAGCAAAGTAAAAGAGTCATAAGCCAGCCTTATCACCTTGTCAGACATTGCATGCCAAGCACTAGATTATTCCTTCACATTTTACAAAACAACAGATTATGTGCCCAAAAGATTGCAATAAACCCATAAATTCCAAGCATTAGAAACATGCAAGAGAAAATGATGGGTACATTCTCATGCTTATCACGGAAGAAATGCCAAGTAAAATCACCTTGTCTCTTTTTCCAAGTCATCTATGATTTAGGGCAGGATGAAAGGAGAAAATTGGAGAAGGAAGAAGATTCAAATAGAGAATTTTAAAGGGAAGGAGAAAAAATAGAGAAAGAAGAAAAATAGGCAACAAGAAAGGGAAGAGGTTCAAACGAGAAAGGAGAATATTAAAGAGGAGGATCCTTCAATCAAGGGAAAAAATCATTTCATCAGCCATCAAGAAAACTGAATCAGAAAGCTCTTCATATAGCCCTATTAAACCAATTAAAAGAAAGCTGAATTGCAAAGTTGCTTATATAAACCAGATAAATCAACTTAAATCTAAATAAATCACATAATAATAGCCCGGCACTCCCTCAAGACCTCCAGTGGTAATGGAGCTTTGATCCCCCAAATTGCACTACAGGGAAGGCTCATAACCCCATTACAAATAATAATTTGTGCAAAAAGCATCATAACTCAAACCATAATTTGATCTTGAATACAATTGTTTCAGATAACCTCCATCTCAATGCACTTTTCTCTCTATTGAAGAGGGTCCCGAGCAGCTTTTGAAAGTAAACAATATCATTTCCTTATCCCAACAAAGACCCATACAAACAGAAAAAACGCATCACCAACCAGAAATGTCCTTCAAACTGTAGGCTCACCCCACAACATCATGTTCCCAACTTAGAGACCAATTTGTATCCTTGCTGGTCACCACATTTAAATGGGATCAATCCCTTTCTTTTTCAAACATAAATAACAAAATCCACCAGCTTGATTGAAAACACCAACAACATTGACACAAAACCACCTACATGATAAGTTGTTCACCCCCAACCCACCTTCTCGCAGGAAAAGTACTATTGATGAGATGAAAGTCCAAGTCACTCCAAAAGTCAACCAAAATAAATGAAACCACATCATAACCCTTACTCTAATGAAGGATTCATTCCTACATCATTTATTTGTATTTTGGGTAACTTCCAACACATAGGAGATGTGGGATGATAGAAACCACTGTTGAGCCCAGTTGGAAACGCTCAAATATACAGGAAGCAATTCAGTAAGAAACTAATTTTTTGGGTATGACTGACAGACAATCTCCCAAAAAAATGAAAGAAACAATCAGTTCAATTCTTGATTCATCTTTCATGCTATAAAAGACGATGACTCCAAGATTTATAAGTTGGCTAGCCTATTCTGTTTGAACTTTAAATTATATCACTAGTCTCTACATTCAACTTATCTAATATTCAATACAACCAGTAATCTTTTCAAAAAAATATCTTTCAAAAACTACATAAATATTAAAAATAGAAGTATCTTACTTATAACAAAATCCTAAAAGTAACTGCTAAAACCATAAGGATCCCAAACTCTGACAGCATGTTGAATTTTCCCGTTTCCTTTTCTGTCTTACAGTTCTGTTTCCTTTTCTACTTTTTCATTTTCCACAATTTCCTTGAAAAGGAGTTCATTTGTTTACATTAGAAAAGTGCCTGCTCCCAGAATTTGATATATTCTAAAAATATTATCAGCAAGTCTATAATCAACGTATGATTGAGATCAATAAAAACGTGTGCTCAATTTGTGATAAATCAGTTAGAAGCTTGAGCTCTTATCTTTTGAGATCAAAACTTATAATACTGGGCTTGACCAAATTTCAATTTACAACAATTAGAATCTACATAAACTTTTAGATTTTTTTTTAATGGAAAATGAATATGTATATGTATGTACATGTATATATATGTATATGTATGTATGTATGTATATGTATGCANTATATGTATGTATGTATGTATATGTATGCATGTACATGTATATGTATGTATATGTATGTATGTATGTGTATATGTATGTATATGAACTTGATTAAAAATTAAATCAAAATCCCTCTGTCTGTATTTTTGAAAAGTTTGTTCAACTTTGGCAGATAATTATATTTATAAATAAATAAAGCAATATTCATATCTTCACAAATTCTGGGAAAAGATTGTGTGTAAACTAGATTTAGAAAAATGTTGAAAATGCTCTTATGACTAGTGAAAAATTTTAAACAAACTTTATTTTCAATGTTTGCTTCATGTTCTAAAATTCAGTAAGAGTTCAAAATTTATAACACTATTATCTCATTTCTAACTAGAAAAAATAAGGATTTAAAATATTCCAAAGTTTTCTGTTTTTATCTAAAAAAAGCTTTCCAGAACCCTAACTCAATATTAGATAACTGAAGAAGCCCAATATTTAGGTATCCCTTGTGTGTTTCCTGTTTGGGCAACCATTAGATGAGCAGTTTATCCTAATTCACATTTTTGGCAAGATATGTTCCAAAAATGTGTGTCTATGCCTACAGTACAAGGATATGGAATAACAGACACATATTCCAACATCCTCCAAATTCACAAGCCAGTGAGCAGAGTGCAAATTCAAGGAGGGGCACACCCATCAGAAGGTGTCTCAGTGATCATATAGGGAGCCTAAGTAGAATTAAGAATTGAGACTCTATCTCAGTAGACCTCATGATGACCCAGGAACCAGTAAAGAGACTATCCCAAATGAACACACTTAGGAAACCATCAAACCAACTAAATCATTGATGAGGAGTTCCAAAGTTGTCAATATAATTTTCGAGAGGAGGGATCTCATACAAGAGAAGCAATGCAGAACATACCATGGCATGCTTAGCAGACAACCAAGGATGCACTCCTTTTTGCTTCGAGAGGATCACACAAGGCAATATAAACCAGGATCCAAATGAGTTATAGATGATCAAAGATTTAGAAAACAATAGGGATCAGCTCATGTTTCAAAATCATTTAGTAATAGTTTTTTTAGTGCTAAAATGTCTGTTTTAGTTTTTTTTTTAATAGTTGTACAATCAGCTTCCATTCTTAGATACATTGTAATTATTTAGATTCAGAATTTGCATATCTACAAGAGGATTTGATGAGTTGATCTTAAGGAATTAAGCCGCTTGGAGATTATGTTTGGTTGTCCTACATCAGTATGGGATTAAATTTATATGCCCCTACCCCAGTTACTATTAGTTAAATAATCACAAACTATTACATGATTCGATCTGAAATCAGTACAGTAAACTTGACCAAGGACAATTTAGCATTCATAATGGATCTCATCACAAATCACAATCCAGGACACAAGGTCAGGTATCTAGCACATTAAACTACAAATTTGGTTAACCACAAACCCAGTAATTTGATTAATCATACCCATGAATTAAAGACAGTTGAAAAGAAGAGAGAGAGCTATACAAAGTTGTTGCATTTGAAATTAAATAAGCATTGTAAAATTTACCCGGACAAGCTTGTACACTACTGGGTCTGTCATTTGCTTCATGGAAGCCAAACTAGAGCCATTAACATCTGTTTCACTTGTCAAGTGGCCTCCTTCCACAGCCCCCACCCCAACCACTATTTCCATGGAAAATCAACCACATGCAACTCAAAAAAAATAAATGCCTGAAACAAACAAAACAACAAACAAAATACTAATATTCAGTACTTATTAGCCAAACTCAAATGTATTGCATATTCAACCCACGCAACCACCCAAATTCCATGTTTTTCAAATCAGTGTAACAAACAAAGGGATTACAATCAAACCTCAATACAATTTTATTTTCCTAATGATAACCCCAAACATCGCAAATTAAAATACTAGCGCTATAGAAAAAGACGATGACCAGCAGATAACATAAATAATGGTTAAAGGATATACAGAGGTGCAAATTTCAGCACTTCTTATCAAAGACTGAATCTCGTCACATATATCAAACATCACCCCAAAATCAGAATTTCAAAGTTAATAACATTCAAAAACAGATAATCCACCACTAAACTAGCGCCAAAAACTGAAGTTCGACCAGAACCCCGACTTCGGATAAGAGAAAATGTCGAGAAAAGACCGTACATGCTAATGCAATTACCTAAATACCGAAACCCATTATCCCCAAATCCAACAAAAAATCATCAAGCATAAAGTGAGAGCCAACTCACCATAAGACTGAGGAAGCTAACTGTTAAACAAATCCAAATTCATTTTCTCAAACTCCCTAGTCCATAGTAGAGTTTCTAATAGACAAGCAAATGCGAAATTAAATGAGCAGTGGCAGAGGACAGGGCACGAAAGAAGGAAGTTGATTCAAAATGATAATTTCGACAGAATTAGAAGAATCAACCACAGAAATTTAGGAAGAATTATCGGGAAAGGAAAGAGAAAGGGGGGCAAAATGCGAGGGAAGACTTCTCGAGCAAGAAATTGGAGTGAGAAGTGGAGCCAAATTTTCGAGTCAGACGTGCAGAGTGAGAGAGAGAGAGAAAAAGAGCCGGTAGCTTTATGACTACGCTGAGTTGGACGCGATACGAGTTCCGGAATCAAGATCATTTTACGAATGCAATTTAATGACGTCCAGTGAATTCCGGGTTAGTTTTGCGAAGTGGTCCAGCCATGTGCAAACCACGCTGCGCCACGCGGCTGAACAAAGATGGACACGGTTCAGGGCCATGGCACCACGATTCATTGGGCCAGGCCCATACCAGCTGAACGGCGGTTAGCTGTCCATAATATTATTTTAGGTTTTTAATATCGCTGCTTTTTTTAAATAGATATCACTTTTATATTTTCATTTAGATTATCTTTGTGGATTTATATTCCACTTTAATTACTGCTTTCAAAAATATAATTTTCTTAAATCAATCAATTAAATTGTCAAAATTATTTCCAAATAGATAACCATATCCGCCAGATATCAAAAAATCTTATATTTAATACGTAAATTTTAAAATTGTGAAAAATTTTTAAAAATGCAAATCATATGTAATTTTAATGAAATGATCACGTAAAAGCATAAATATATGTGCACAATTTTACGTAAGAGAAGACCTTAATATTTTCACTTTATTTATTTATCTAATTATTTGCTTGGACCATATTTTAATTCAAGCGAGCTTACCCTACGACATCACTTGAACATAATAAAAGGTTTAGAATTTTTATTTTTGCCGACATAAAAAATAACTACGGCTATAAGAGGAGGATTTATCTTTATTATCTTACACAAACGATAATGAATACAACCTTAATTAATTTACTTTTAATTAAGCAATCAAACTATTAAAGTAATTAGATTTACTAGCTAATATCACATGTAACGGTAACTAATGATAATGATATTATAAATCAATATCACATACCACAACTATAGCTTAATATTTAGCCTCAGACTTGATTTCTCTAAACTTTATGCACTTTCTTAATAAGATACTCATGACAGTGTTACTTAGGTTGAAAACGAGTTTATAAATTTAAACCAATTTAATCGATAGAAATTTATAAATTAAAAGCTTATAAATACCAATTAATTAAGAAAAAAATCTTCCAATTTTTTCCCTTAACTATTAAGCTCAATCAATCAGGAAAAAAGAAAGAACTTAAACCTTGACCTCAATTGGTCCAGCAAGTAGACCACCACAGCGCACCGGTAGAGTAAGTCTCTTCGTTGGGTACGAAATTTCCCATTAACAAAACATAATCAACCCTATAGCCTGATTGGGAAAAATGAAATATTATCGGAAAAATTTATTATGGCATTATTTTTATTAAATATTACCCGATAATATTTATTTTCCAAAAATTTAAATAACACCGTCCATATAAAAATGAATGTATTTATTATCAAAGTAAAATTTTTTACCATTCCTACCCCTGCTCCTGCTACGTCACCACACAGTGGCCTGTCCCACCTCGCCATTTTCACAGCTTATGGTTCCAGTTCTGGCTTCGATAAAAAGAAAGAGTTGAGCTGAATCTATAAAATCAAGCATAATCAGAACTCTACAGGGATCAGAAAGTGGAAGAAAACAGGAGGGGGGAAAAGCATTGCAAGACATGGAGAAGATGCTCAGATTGATTTAAGAATGGACTTGAGACATTGTCCGCAGCTCAATAACTCGGATTAACGAGATCAATTTCATCATCAGTGCACCTTCTCCTGCCATAGAAAAGCACACAACCGGACTCATCCTATTGGGGTCCTCCCAGTGGGAAAGATTATCAGTTTATCCAACGGCTAGATTTAAAAATTACATAGATTAATAGTTGTGATTAAATCAAGTTAGTTTAATGGTGATTTAATCTCCAACATTCATATTATAACACCCCAATGCTTTCAACTTGAGTTAATTAATCTCCTAACCGGTTAAGGTTTTAAATTGTAATGACAATGAGAAAGATGGAATATTATGAGATTAATAATTTACAGACAAATAATGACAAATCTTATAAAGACCTTGGATAAGTTTAATTTGCAAAAGATTCAAAAAGATGTCTGGATAATTTATTTAGTAGACAATAATATTGTTTTTGATGTATTATTTTTTACCTAGGATTCACTAAGATGTTAAATTATATTTATGCATGTAATTAGAATTAGAAAATAAAGTCATTAAAATACCAAAAATTAGAAAAAAATCTCAAACCCCAATAATTTAGCCCTGTTTTCAAAACCCTCACCTGAGGCACCCTTTCCCTCTCCTCCAAAGAAGCCCTAATCCCATCTTCCTCATTAATCTCTAGCCCTAGAGAGGGAAAAGGAAAGAGGTTCGGCAGTGAGAGGACAAGAGAGAAAAACCTTCACATTTTCCCTAGCCTCTTTATCCTCTGTGCAGATTTGGTGGAGGTATATTCACAGCCATTCGTGTTGAAATCCTACTGTTTCAGACAATTCTATGCAAGTAAAAATACCCCATTCCTTGGGAACTCCGCATTCTTGTTGTCGATCCATTCGCTTTATTGGTAATCAGTTTTCATAGGTCAAACTAATAATAAATAAAATATAAAAGATGCAGGTTAAATTGCATAACCGCCAGAAATGTTTTCCATCGGTTTGGAAGTGACATTTGATTGACATTTGTTCCAGCGTGAGTTTGAGCCCCTAGCTGGCATTTGAGTCCCCAGTGAAGTACAAGTTTAGACATCGCTTGTCCCTGTAAATTATTAGCCTCCTAATATTCCATCAATTTTCATTATTTTCACAATTAGAGTGTTTAACCAACGAGTCCAATTAACCCTAAATCAAAAAAATTAAAATGTTATGCATATATTAATCTAACTTTTAATTCTAATTATTAAAAATGTAGAGAGCCTCCCCTCAGGGAGGAGCCTAACAACTCTCCGCACAAAGGGAGAGGAAACAAGAGAAAGATTATCCCTATTTACACAAATCCAGAAAGAAAATTAAGACCTTATTACATTACTTAACGTTAGATATTTAGCAATTATCAATGAGCTAGGCGTATCCCATTTGCTCAAACAGGACACCATTTCAATGAACTACGCAAGCCCCATGAGAAATTAAAAAGCAATACCAAATGAGCGTTAAGTCAACTCCTCATTAAGCACAAAGATGAATATCATCTGACCAAATCGTACAAGAGTTGGCAGAAGTCATGTTAGTATCTTTCCATTTTTAATGTGTGAAGATTTCGTTGGACGCCTAAAATTATAACATACTAAAATGCAATGACCCATCCTATTCATACTATCCCATTTCCCATCTCCGCTTCTTCCGGGATGATGGGTATAGCACTTTCAATCCCAGCCCAAATAAATCCTCACATTTAAAAGTACGGAAATAATCTAAAGTGGAAGGACTCTCAATCCCAGCCGCTCAAGTGGCCCAATTAAGTCCTCACATTCCAAAGTATGAAAATAATCTGGAGTGGAAGGACTCTCAAACACATCCCCCAGTCGGCCAATGCAACCGACATCATCACATAAGCTTCTGAGATAATATGCAAAGCAAATTAGAAAGGCCTATAGTCAGAGCCTCCACGACATGGGACGGACAAACACACGTTGAATTGAATAACCCATGTTCAGTACAGTGGATGGGCATCCCTTACCATTTTTAAACCACAGAAACCATGGCTTGTGTGATGTCACCTCTTTGGCGTCTAAGATAACAATAACGAAGCTAAGTTCAGGAAAATAAACAATACCATTGAAAAAATTCATAAGAAACAGATCTTATAGAGACACACCAATGATAATTACCTTTTCAGATACCCGGCAGAGTCCACATATTGAGTCCCACCAACAAAAAGGCGCATCCTTGAGTTTGCTTATGAAATAGACAGCATTCTTTCGTGTTAGCACCTAAAAAATGTTCCATAATTGTCTGGTGAATTGTTAGATACATACGAACATTTTACCCAATCAAGCAAATAAGGTCAACATACAGATATTTAACCAAAGAATATAATAAGAATAAAACGATTGGGGAACAGTTTATAGCACATATAAACACTGGATGCCAAATAGAGGCCCATGAGCAGCCTTCAAGTCTATGCAATTGATTTTATGTAATCATAATCAAAGAAAAATCTATTGGGATATAGGTTACTTCTGTGTTGACTCATATCCAATTGGCAGAACGATAGGTTTGGCCAAACATGCATGAGTGTAATATCGAGTGAAGTACTACTGTGTTCGCCATGCACGCTTACAATACTGGACGTGGCATGATGATAAAGTGTCGGCCGGAGTGGAAATGATTGACCGGCGTGAAGAATTGGCCGGATTGGAACATTTAAGCCAGAGTGGTGAAATTTGGCGGATTGGAACACTTTAGCCGGAGTGGTGAAATTGCCGAAGTGGACACTTCGACTGGAGTGGTAAAATTTGGCGGAGGGGAACACTTAGGCCGGACCGGTGAAATTGCCAGAGTTAAACACTTAGGCCGGAGTGGTGAAATTTGGCGGAGTGGAATACTTAGGCCGGAGTGGTGAAATTTGGCGCAGTGGAACACTTTCGCCGGAGTGGTGATAACGGCTAGAGTGGTGTTGCCTAGCCAGAAGTAATAAGTCCGGTCCAATCCACACTAGTGCAAAGGCAGACCGAGGGCAGCCAGTCTGGAAAGCTGGTTATCTGCAAAATCCAGTACAAACAGCTGACATTGCAAAGTTGAAAGTTGATTTTCAGAGTCGGTAACCAATTTTGCAAAGCAAGTCAACTACAAAGTACACGACAGGAAGGTGATTTTGCAAAATCGGTGGCAAGCTTTATAGTGCACATGACAGTTTTACAGAGCAGGCACCGCCTGGTACATTTGTATATATATGTTCATAGTTGAGTTTTCAGAAGTGTGAAAAAAAGCAAAGAAAAACAAGGAGTCGTGTTTTGCTCTTGTGCTCTGTTCTTCGAGAGTTTTTGCAACCAAGGAGGTTTTTGTAACCAAAATCTTACATTGTGAAATTTTAGTAAATTAAGTGTCCCGTAATTTTCTCCCGTATATTCAGAAGAGAGTTTTCACATAAAAATTGTGTGTCCAATTCCTCCCTTTTTCTATTGTGTACGTGATTGTTATTATCGTTCTCTCCTCTCGATTCCACTATCCGACCGGCACTCATTTCCTTACAAAATCGGCTATGTGCATAAGCCCATTTCATTCAGCTCATTCAATAATATATATCCAAGTCTTCTCCCATGATTACATTCGAATGTCTCAGACAGCATGCTTCATTTGACAAATGGTGCACGTAGACGTGAATCTTTATAATCACTTATGTTCATGGGCAAATCCAAACTAGAAAGGCACAATTCTCACAAAACTCTAATCCCGAAGCATGAAGAAGAATACGTAAAACCAATTAAACATACGTTATGCAGAAAGTCCGTGGATTAAACTACATATCAATCTAATAGACATCTAAAAAATGCATCAAGAATCAGGGTTCACTATAAGACGGAGGTACTTCCAGTTGCTTCAATAAGAAGTTGAAGGAAGCTCCAAATCCCAGCCTCAGATTATGAACTTTCAGCTTTTTAAGAAGAAGAAAGCCAGTTGCAAGACAAAGAGGTACAAAATAGACAGAAAGAGATATTACCTGGGGCTTTTTGTGCAACTGCCCGAATCTTTACCTGCCTGCAAAACAATAGGAAAGAAAGGCACAGATAGAGGGAGATAGTGTTTCATCCCCTTTTTTGGGAGTTGTGGAATTGAAGCAAGAATCAAGTCATCGACAGAAGTTACGTTTTTCATCAAAATAATACTTCAAAGATTTTGCATCCGAATTAAACACGGGGAAATCAACAGTAATCCTTACAAGCACCTATCACCAAACAACTCCATTTAATTCAACAAATGTCTACACTAAATGGAGGAGGGCTCCACTGCTCTAGCCTTTAACTTGATCCCTCTCAAGCTCAGCCTTAGTATATAAGCAACTACTAATACATTTCATTTACCAGTGCTCATCATAAGAGTGATATTGTCTCCTTTGAGAAGGATCCTCCCGAGGGATTTTCTAGTCTTCTTTTTCACGTTCACTTCTTCGGCATCATCCAATACCAAATTCATGTACTCGTCGAAGCCAATAATCCGGCCTTCAATCCTCAAGTCCTTCTGCTCGAACAGCCAGATCTGAATGCGCGCTTTGCTTTGAAGGAACCTGAAGATCAGGTTAATTGGTTGGGTCATAATCCTCTGGACTTTGGTGCTCGCCATTTTCGCTCTCTCTCTCTCTCTTACTCTCTCACGGCTGCTGCTAAAACCCTATAACGAGAGCAAACCAATGATGTGATTACGGGGACAGAGATGAAACCCTTGGGAAAATGCTGCATTATGAAGGTTTAAATAGCGAGGCTTTGGGGAAATTACTACAATAAACCGGGCCTTGTTCATCTGACTGTGGGCCGGGACAACACGGTTCAATTAGATAGGCCGGTCCAATACGATTCAATTAGATGGGCCGGGATCATGTCATCATATATTGTTAATAATAAATTAGTACCAAAAATAATATAACACTCATAATA